>BLKR01003413.1:0-146814 GCA_011170035.1 Teleogryllus occipitalis
ATTCTTACTTAGTATTAATTCTTTTCAAAATTTCAAATTAATAACAATTGTGCTACATTAATCTTTCCATAAAAATCCAAAATCACATATTTTTTGCACCACTCGCTAAAATACTTTAGCCGTCCCTTGCATTACTACAGCAAGTGCACAAAATCACTTATCTTGGTTTTGGGTAGTTTTTTCATCTAGTACCATGTGGCAGCTCTGGCAATAATTAGAAGTTTTAGCAGGGGTGCGGCAAACCTCCTCTCAGCTCAAATCTGAATTTTTCCTAATCCTCTCCTCTTTAATTTCAGACTGTCTCCAATATGCCATTATCTCCTCGCTTGTATCGTATAAACCACGAAACAAGTATAAGACTATAATTCGTGACAGAAAATAAAATTAAAAAATAGAGTGTTTTTAACGTATTATTTCATGTAACTCTCATCGAGTAACATCACAATAATCTTAGTGTATAAATTTCCTAACCAAAAGAATTTGGAGCATTGAGGCACATAAAATGTTCGGGGCATCGCTTTAACCGCTTTCTTCTATTCTCCTTCTTCCTTTCCCTCGTCTATTTCCTCACTTTCCCCGTTTACAATTTCAGGGACGTTGATTATGATACCGGAAGATATTCTATTCATAATACTGAAAAGGAATAAGCAGTAAAAGGAGAAAATTTTGTTGACAAAAAGATTAATCCAGTATATTATCAGGTAATTAGTGACTAAAACAAGGAAACAAACACTTTATTTTCCCTGGAATATTGAAACAAGTTTGATACAAGTGTATTACGTTGACCGCACGGTCACACAGTACTACGAACCTAATCTTCTTAGAATTGAGACCTAGTACTATGGATGTCCCCGTTGGAGACCCTTATGCCCGCTTTTGCACTAGACAGTGGCAGGATCACATTTTTGGAGAGGCATGCTATAACAAATAATTTAGATGCCCTGTACCACAACTGCATCGTTAATTGACATTCATCCTTTTCTCTTCACTGATTTGTCACGTGAATCGACGCTCATATATTATTCATCATGTCTTGTTGCTTTACTCATTACCATCTCTAATGCGATTCCATATTGTTACAACGATCTTGCGTTCCCTAGATCTCCCCAAAGAACGGGTAAATTATCACTGTCCAAGTGGACTAAACTTGTTACAGCTACTTCTTTTATATTTTTTACCATTATTCTCTGAATTGCTGCTCTTTTCCTGTGTAGATCAAATTCTGTTCGTAGATCATTGTCTCCATTATTGACATTCCTGTCTCTTCTATTGCCTTCTCTTCTTCCGTTCATCGCTGAATGCGATTAGACTCACGCGACGTCGGAGGCAGGGAGCGAAGCAGAAGAGAGGGTGGCGGGCCCTCTGCTGATGACGTATATCTGAGTGGTTTCTACTCGTCCGAAGCGCCCCACGTGCTTGCAATTTGGCGCAGCGGTTTGGCGGTAACGACGCTAATCGAGGCGCGCTTTGTGGGGCGGCGGCGTCTGGAGTGGCGGGGGCGGGGGCGGGGGCGGCGGCGACAGGGACTGAGCAGCGCTGAGTGAGGGTGGGCTCTTCCGGATCCGAGAGGGACAACACATGGACACAAAATGCTTGCGAGAAGAACGCTCACTCGCGGGTAGTTTTAGAGCCGGGGAAATAAAGTATAGAGACGTCCCATTTAACAAGATACCCCCATTTAACAAGAACCACCTCCATTTAACAACAACTATCCCCATATAACAAGAACCACCCCCTTTAACAAGAACCACCCCCATTTAACCAAAACCATCTCCACTTAACAAACACCAACCCCATTTAACAAGAACTACCTCCATTTAAAATCATACTTGTTAACTTAACAAACGGGTTATTAACAAACGACAAGATACTTATTGACTTAGCAAACGGTAAAATTTGAAGCTACATTTTGACGTTTTGTTTCTTCTAAGTTCTTGGTAACTGCGAACATCTACTTCTACCAGACTATCTTATGAGCACTACAGCTAGGTCGCACATTTTAAAACGTTTATCTCTTACGGTTGCACATCTTCCAGAAAATGAAAGAGATCTCATATTTTCCGTTTAATGCTATTCAATATTCAAGATATTCCAGCAATTTCTCTCTCTCTCTCTCTCTCTCTCTCTCTCTATATATATATATATATATATATATATATATATATATATATATATATATATATATATATATATATATGAAATCATTCTAAAACAAAGAGCGTCCAATTGGCTCTCTCTCCGGTGTCCGGTGCCTTGCCAGGAATTGCACCATGCTCTTGGCTGTATTACCGCGTTTAAAGTTTTAATCTTTGGCATTTCGATTTAACACGGAGAAACGGCCTTTTGGTGGCTCAACCAGTCTAGTGGCGCTGTCTAGCGCTGCGCGGCGACGAATGGAGTCTTAGGGAACACCCATATTCTGTTTTCGTCGGACTCGCTGCAACGTAGTTTTTTGAAATTCGTTTATTATTGAAAGTGCACAAGTTTAGTCAGTTATTGACGATATTCTATGCATTGTTTATACTTGGAGAATTAGTTTTCATTTGATATTAGGTTTACTGATTTGAAACGTTCATTTGATGAGTTCTTTGTGTTAAGGTGGCCGTTGTGGATGGAAGTCTCTCAGTGTCTCGCGGAAGCCAACGTGGCTGCAGCTAGCCAGCAGTTAGTGAACGTTCTTGTAAATGCGAATGTGTGTCTAAGATCTTTCATTATTGCCAAATATACCAGGGTAGAGAAGTTTTCGAAATAAAATAATTTTATTTATGTGGAACATGACGAAGTTTGATGAGTTCTTTGTGTTAAGGTGGCCGTTGTGGATGGAAGTCTCTCAGTGTCTCGCGGAAGCCAATGTGGCTGCAGCTGGCCAGCGGTTAGTGAACGTTCTTGTAAATGCGAATGTGTGTCTAAGATCTTTCATTATTGCCTAATATACCAGGGTAGAGAAGTTTTCGAAATAAAATAATTTTATTTATGTGGAACATGACGAAGTTTGATGAGTTCTTTGTGTTAAGGTGGCCGTTGTGGATGGAAATCTCTGAGTTTCTCGCGGAAGCCAACGTGGCTGCAGCTAGCCAGCAGTTAGTGAACGTTCTTGTAAATGCGAATGTGTGTCTAAGATCTTTCATTATTGCCTAATATACCAGGGTAGAGAAGTTTTCGAAATAAAATAATTTTATTTATGTGGAACATGACGAAGTTTGATGAGTTCTTTGTGTTAAGGTGGCCGTTGTGGATGGAAATCTCTCAGTGTCTCGCGGAAGCCAATGTGGCTGCAGCTGGCCAGCGGTTAGTGAACGTTCTTGTAAATGCGAATGTGTGTCTAAGATCATTCATTATTGCCTAATATACCAGGGTAGAGAAGTTTTCGAAATAAAATGATTTTATTTATGTGGAACGTGTCGAAGCAATAAGGATTGTTGCAATGTGCTGGAATCGAACTTAAGTGCCCAGTGGAAATCAAAGATAGAACCACGTGCGCGGGAGGTGTATATGTCTTACACGGACACGTCGCATAAAATATGTAAATAGTATTTCAATATAGAATTTTATATCACTTAGTTTTAATTGATTTGAATTGCTTACACGTGTATTATATTTTCGTATTTTGAATTTTGGAAATTACATTTGTTATTCGATGGAGGTGCAATCTCCAATCTGTTGGGGCACCAAGCGCCACTGTATTCATTACTACAATTTATTTTAAGATTATCGTTTTTTCTGCTTTTCTTCAAATTGTTTTCTTTTTTTCTTTTTTCCATTTGTGTTTTCTTTTTCCTCAGATTATTTAGTAGATATCTTGAGACTTAAACCTCACTGCTCTTCTATCGTAACTTTAATGAAATTATGATGTATTAAAACATGTAGAGATTTGTTGTTGTTTTTTTCACTGAAATGTTATTAAGATTACTGTCACTTATATTCAAACCTGAAAATAGAAAGAATTTTGAAACGGCATATCTTCTTTTTAGTTTCAATAATATTCCATTAAGCAAGGTTATTTACCACGAAAAGAAATGTTACAACTTGTTTTCTTACTATAAAACGAAGGCGTCATTTTATTAAATGTGAGATAACAAGCAGTACTTTCTGATTTATGATAACGTGTGAATCATTATAACAAAGGGTTTGTGAAAATTTTAAAAGTTTCAAGCACATCGCTCCCATTTGAATGTGACTCCAATGGCATACTCGATGGCGCAGCTAAGCCTATAGTAAACCAATTGGTGCTGCTCACAAAATATTCGTACATTGTATGGAAGTTAGACACCACAAAACAACTTGGTAACTAAAAACTTTCCAAATATCTTACACTAAAGGTGAACATATGAAATGAGATTACGGTACCGGTAACATAATAGTACCTTCTTTATTACCAATTTCACCCCATATAAAAACAAAATCTAAAACACAATGTTCCAACACTTGGAAATCATTAACTATGTATTTTATGCTACAATTTCAAACAAAGAAAATGTAAATTTGAGTTATCTGCAATTTCTCAAAAATATTTTTAATTGTAGAAATAATGTTTACAACCTTCCTATGTTACAGTCAATTCAAAACTGCAAATTTCGTTTATATTCTTCCAATACAAACATTTAATACTCATCTCGCTATATTTATTAGGGGAGCATAAAAAAGTGCCCTGATTGGCATCGAAGATCGCATCATGAAAGGCATAAAGCTAACAACATGATGCCCGCGCTCCACCCTCGGCAGAAGCGCCCCGTCCGTCGCCCGGGAGGAGGGGGAGGTAATCCAGTTGCCTTAATGGGAAGTGGGTGACGCCGGTGATGATCCCACTCATCCCCCCATCCACCCCACCCCTCCCCGCGCCTTACCATCCTTGCCCCACCACCTCCATCCGCTTACGCCATCTCCCCGACTCTTCCTTACTCCCAGCCTCGATACCCTTGCCCTGATCCTCGTTATCCCCCCAGCCGCCGCCCACCAGACTCTTATGCTATGCTTCACTTCCCATCACACGCTCTTCCTGACAAAGCGATCCAATCCACCCCGCTCCGATCTTCCATCATCTAATTCTTCCCTAACTTAGCAAAATTCCCCCACCACGCTACGATATTTCCCACTCCTCTCCGATCTTCCCCGCTCCACGTCAATCTTCCCCGCTCTGGTTCAATCTTTCCCGCTCTACTCGGATCTTTCCAGCTCTACTTGGATCTTTCCAGCTCCACTTGGATCTTTCCCGCTCCACTCGGATCTTTTACGCTCCTCTCGGATCTTTCCCGCTCCACTCGGATCTTTCCTGCTCCTCTCCGATCTTCCCCGCTCCGCTTCAATCTTTCTCGCTCTGCTCCGCTCTTCTCCGCTCTGCTCCGCTCTTCTCCGCTCTGCTCCGCTCTGCTCCGCTCTTCTCCGCTCTGCTCCGCTCTTCTCCACTCTTCTCCGCTGCGCTCCACTCTTCTCCGCTGCGCTCCGCTCTTCTCCGCTCTGCTCTGCTCTTCTCCGCTCTGCTCCACTCTTCTCCGCCCTGCTCCGCTCTTCCCCGCTGCGCTCCGCTCTTCTCCACTCCTTCTTCCCCGCTCCGCCGCGCGCGCAGCCAATTTTACGAGCCGCTTGGGAGCCGCGCCCTGTGTCTTGGCGGCTGCTGTTGGGGGGGTTTAAGGGGATTGCCGCCATGTTTACAGGCGCATTCGTTCGGCAACTTCGGCTTCTTGTTGGCGCCGAGACGCGTCGTGTAGTTTTACGCGCCTCGCTCTTTCGCCGCTTTCATCTCGAGTTTGCTCTCGCAGATACATTATTTGCTCATTTCATGACACTGTTCAGCATTAAGATTTTATTGCGTAGTAAAGGAAGAGCTCAGTCACGCGTTTTGACGGCCATCTGATAAAGATGGCAGTCAATAAGTTATACTGCTTAGTCCTGCAATATTGTATGAAGTTAAGCGTACCAGTAGATGTTATCCGTTATCTCTAGTAATTTTCTTATTATCTTTCCTTCTCTTCTACCCCTGCTGTCTATTTTCCTGGAGCAGAATTTTTATGAATGTGTGTGCGTGTGTGTGTAATGATTATATCCTTCAAATATTTAATTTGAAATAAAAACTCAGTTGGTTTTCTGTAATAAATACAGTTTCATATAGTTTCTCACAATTTTCAATAATTACATTGGAAAAATGAAACAATTGATAAACAGATTACCTATAATAAAAACAAAAGACATTTAAAGATTTTACTTCAGGTGAATTAATAGCTTAGAGCGTGCGCGTTTTGTCACATGCGATCATTCATCAATTGTCTTTCTGTCTATATAATTTGTAAACCGCAATAATGTGATTATCCGCCACAGTACTGCACCGATAATAGAAGATGACATTGAGTTAAGTGTCACATGAATAATACACATCTCAACTTTTATAATCCAGTTTTTAACAGAAATTACAGTTTACATTCAGATTTTCTTATAATTGGTGTTAGTAAAGCTTACTAAGACATGTGATGAACTTCCACGTCTCTTGTGAACTGCTCAGGATCTTCTCTCTATAACATCCAGCAGATATCAGCCATCAAGAAGGCATTCCAGATGCCTTGGTAGCGTTGTTCTTTTATTCTGATGGTTTGATGGAAACATTCATCTTGTTCATCACCCACGTCACCGAGGTTACCAGGGAAGAAATCTAAATGGGTGTGTAGAAAGTGTAACTTGAATAACATTCAGCCCAGTATTTGAAAGGTATAAAAAATTCTCTTGATTCCATTGACAAAATCTGAAGATGTTTGGACGTCATGGGAACACAACAGCAATCACAGACACAAGATTCAGCCATCAGCAGATTTATTAATAAGTATTTGCAAATAAATAATTTTATCAGTTATTTCTAGCTCTGATAGACTCTATTTCCCGATCGCAGGAGCGATCCTTAAAAGATTCAAATCTGCCTGACTCGTGGTCCTCGCCCCTTCTCAGCGAGCTTACGCACACAGCGCAGAGCCCCGGCGACCGCAGTCACCCGTGGAAAAAATGTTCCATAGCGGCGTCCCAACACATGGGTTATCCTACGAGCATAGCTCGTCTCCGCACCGTCCTGGACGCAAATTTTGTGCGTTGGCACGAGATTTTCACTCAGCTAAAATCCCATCCCCGCTATGGGCTCTCGCTTAAATACTTTTCAGTCACGTGACACGAAACATCATCTTGCTTTCGCGTGGCACTTCATGCCCCGTGACTGTCGCGCCGCCACGCATTTTGGGTATCCCTTGTGATTTCGGTATCCTTTTTCATGGATTAGTGGAAGTTACCAAAATATCTCGGGGTGCCTCCGCCCCTAGCTACCGCCTATTCATTGTACTTTCCTTTCTCCACCCAGCATTCTCTTGTTGGCCTAATCCTGCGATGCGGCGTCTCTAAGTAGCCGGTCTTCCTGCTTATGTTAATACATAACACTTTGTTTTTCACTTTAAAATGTTCACACACCACTGAAAAATAGTTGAGGCATCTTGCTTTTCTGGTGTCATCGTTTGCATGAACGCATCGTCTTTTCAAATTCTCGGATTTGGGAAGATTTCTTCCTTCATTATTGCTGCGCTGATTTTTGGAAACTTTTCACGGAGATACTGGAATGCTCTACAGTTGGCCTTACCTATCGAATTCACCAAACAATTGATCTTAGCTTTATATGAAGAGAAGGGAGAAATATGTTGTGATCAACGAGATGAATATTGAGAACACTGTGTTTTCCAGGAACACTCGGACTTATTCAAAGTTACTTTGTACAAAGACACTATCAATCACAAGTGTACCGTTACCTGTAAAATTTAATTAAAGTCGCTAATGACGCATGCGACTTTAAATAATTTAAAAGAATCAACATTAATCTCTCGTTATTATCTACGGATTTATAGAGGAGACAATATATTTTGGTAAATGTTCTTCCTCTGATTCATCTCTTTCTCGTACTCACTTCTGCATATTTCTCTCCCAAAACGCACATGCGAAAGTAGGTCGATTGCTTCTTATATGCAGAAAACATGATTGCACTGGCGTCGCATGAGAGAGTAGTGGGAAACTTCGAACCCACCCACTGCCAGAATGTATTGTTACTAGTAATGAAGTGATGATAATATTTAGACAAGGAGAAGCATCAAAATACTGAACTCATTGAAGAAGTTGCATAAAAACGGCGTTACAAAGAATATGACACCTATTAGCATGTTTTTATTGAGGTAATTCTACCTCTAAGTGTTTAAGGAGACAGTATTTCATAAAAATTAATGATCAAGTAATTGAATCCCGCAGTGACATAAGATTGCAAGGGTGATAGGCTATAAAATGAGACTTATTAGACAAGCAATTATTGGTTTAAGTAATAAAATAAAGACAAAATAACATCTTCTTGAAGGAACAAATGACTAAGCAATCACAGTGTATCTCACACTGCTTTAGGAAAACGCTGATGAATATATGTGTAAAGGTGATGGAGAAACATTATTATATCCATTCCGAGCACATTTGCCAACTGTTTTCGTAAGATGAACTAGCCGCTGAGAACCATGACCTAATCAGAAAGCTGGTATAAAGTTTTATTGTGTAACTGGAAAGAGAAGGGAGAACGACTATAATGACAATGGAATTTCCTTGGTGTACGAGATAGGACAGGCAGTGTTTTGACTAGTGACTATCGTGTAAGAGGACATGATTATGAAGTTTAACGGAAATGTTGATAAATCAACCAGTAATCATTAGAAATATTATTGTAAATTGATGGGACAAAAATTTAGAATATCGTCTGCATTTAAAAGTAAGGATCCTTATCATCGCCAAGATATAATGTTCTTAATATTACGAGCAGTAGTTACGGTATTTGTTTCACTTCGTCCATTTTTAATTTGATTAACACTCAAGTGCCTGAACTAGGAAAGTTCGTCAATTCACTTATTGTAATATTCTACAATCCAGATGAATATTCGTATTTGTAATCATTTGACTTTACACACATAAATAGTAAGCACGGTGAGCAAAATATTTAATAAGTTGTAAAAGGAAACAGTAAAGCGGATCGCATTAAGGTCTGTCCAGATATGAAAAATTAAAAAAGTAACATCCTCACCGTGGCAAATAAAGAGAATATTAATGACAATTGTATTGAAAGCTAATAAATATAAAAGCAAACTGACTTATTCAATTAATGACAGATTATTTAAATATTTGATATAAGTTGTTCATTGATAGGGTCAAAGGAAGATATCCTTTAACCTCAATTATAACTCTTTCCGAGTAAAGCCTACTATAGTACTTTCTGAACAAGTTTTTTACTTTTCAGTATAATGAATTAATAGTGTGTAAATAATAATAATAATAATAATAATAATAATAATAATAATAATAATAATAATAATAATAATAATAATAATAATAATAATAATAATAATAAATATGCAACAACAGAGACACAACTCTCACATTTACTCAAAATAACAGAATCTTTCTCTAGAGACATTGCAATGAAATTTGGAATAGACAAATGCAAAATACAAAAAATAACTAAAGGAACACGAGAATGTGAAGGCTTTCAACTTCAAAATGGAGAAACAATCGAGGCAATGTCTGAAGAAGACACCTATAAATATCTGGGGTTTGCACAATCCAGACGTATTGAACACCGAATTATCAGAGAAACGCTTATAAGAACGTATACGAACAGATTGACCAAAATACTGAAAAGTCAACTCAACGGGAGAAACAAGTTCAAAGCAATCAATACGTTTGCAATACCAGTACTTACCTACTCTTTTGGTATCATTCACTGGACAAAAACTGACAGCAAATGTTGAAAGGAAAACAAGAACAGCATTAAACAGACACAGAATACATCACCCTAACTCCTCAACAGAAAGACTTACTCTACCACGAAGGGAAGGTGGCCGCGGCATGATAGACATAACAAACCTACACAATAAATTAACTAACCTGCTTCAAGAATATTTTGTCACCCAGAAAAAGGAGTCGCCCCTGCATAAAGCAATAGTACTAGCAGATAACAAACACACACCACTTAACTTGCATCACTATAATAGGGACACCTTAAGTCTTGCAACTGAACCACCTGATAAATATCAGTCATGGAAACAAAAACTACTCCATGGAAGACATCGCCACGATCTGGAACAGCCCCATGTCGACTTGGAAGCGTCGAACGCCTGGCTTTCCCGTGGCAACCTGTTCGCTGAAACAGAAGGGTTCATGACAGCAATTCAAGACCAGGTTATCAATACAAAAAATTATCGCAAATACATCATTAAAGACCCAGCACTGGAAAATGATTTATGTAGAAGATGTCACCTGTCCAGTGAGACAATTCAGCATATTACATCCGGCTGCAAAATAATTACCCACACAGACTACAAACACAGACATGACCAGGTAGCCAAAATTATTCACCAAAGGATTGCATTAAACTGGAATCTTCTGGAAATCAAGCAGCCATATTACAAGTACACACCAACAACAATAATGGAAAATTCTACTTGCAAGTTATACTGGGATAGAACCATAATTACAGACAAAACAATAGCACACAATCGGCCAGACATCACATTAATTGATAAAACTAATAAAATCACCTACTTAATAGATATCGCAATCCCAAATACACACAACCTTCAGTCCTCCCATATGGAAAAGATTTCCAAGTATACTGAACTAGCAATAGAAATAAAACAGCTATGGAAAATGGAGAAAGTTTACACGGTACCCATCATTGTATCCACAAATGGAGTCATCCCAAAAACCTTGTATAATAGCCTACAACAGTTAAACCTGACAAAATCATTGTATATAGAATTACAAAAAGCTACAATCCTCAACACATGCAAAATAGTTAGGAAGTTTCTGGATAGCAGTGTGACTCACGCCTAATACATATATCCTACTCCAAAATCAAAATCGGAAAGGGCCTTCACTTGGCAAAAGCCCGTAAGGTCACTTCAATCCTGGGACAACATCCAGAGACATAATTATATAATAATAATAATAATAATAATAATAATAATAATAATAATAATAACACCTGACTCATTTTTCGCCATTGATTCCTTTTAGGTCCCAGGATCATTTAATAAGTACTCAAATCTTCACAAATATGTCGTTATTATGAGAATTTACCAACCTTTTTTCCTGAAAATAATCTAGCTTTAAATCTCAGAAACTTTATGCTATGGGCACCTTTAATTTAGTGTTTCGGACCACTGTGTTGTTTGGAGCAAGGTGCCCGCGATAATAGGTTCCGCCTTGTGATGTTCACTCCATTTCAGAGCTGGCGTGTTGACGTCAACGCTGTGGTCGTCAGTACCCACGACCCGCCCCCGCTGCCTCACCGCACCCGAAAGTTTCATCTTCGACCCCCCCCCCCCCCGCGTCTCTCGACACAAACAACGTCTCCAGTGCCGACATCGCTGTCGGGACGTCATTTCCATTTTGAGCAATAATAATAATAATAATAATAATAATAATAATAATAATTATTATTATTATTATTATTATTATTATTATTATTATAGTACTTATAGTTTATAGCATATCATTATAGCATTAATAATAATAAAATTTCCAAGCAAAGCAGAAAGACTTACTTGATCTTGTTTTAAATATATTTATAAATTTAAGAAAACAAATTTATGAAAATGTTAAAAATCCAAACATATAAGCCAAAAGGGCCGGAGAAAACATGTCAGATCGTTTCAGATTCGACGGACACGGAGTGAAGCAGGTCGAGGAGGGGACAAATTAATGTTACTTTCGTTTTATACTATTGATATAATTTAGTTCTTTTTCTAATATATGATTTGGATGAATAAAGAACAGCAGACCATCTGGTTACTTCATTTGGTTTATTATGCAGTACCACTTCAATCTTAGGATGAGATGTTCTCATTATTTTAAGGTATAAACGTCACCTAAGCCAACCCCAACCACATATCACCTCCCGAGGGGTACCAACTCGAACACCAATCTCCATCTTTGGCAGTAAATGACAATCTACCATCACCATGCATACCTCGCCCTAACCTGTTTCAAAAGTTTGTTGCCCTCATTTCTCTACCTACTTTTCAACACATTCTATTTACTTTTTTTCCAACTTATGGAAAATTTCTCAACATGTTTTATATGATATAACGCTTTCGAAGAGACATTTTTTTTACAATTGTACCACTAACTTTGTAATGCTTTGTTCAGTGCTACCTTTCCTTTGCACATTGCTAGACCCTCCAGTCGAGATTGTTCTCACTAAAACTAAGATTTCCTCCACACCAAAAGTATTTTTGCAATAGACACAACTAGTGTAATCTCCTGACTTGAATCCTTGAAGTTATTTTCAAATCTTCTTCTACTTCTACCAGACATGGCCGTATTTTACCATCCAAGTCATTGCACGTATGAGCCGAATTTGCAAGGGGCACCGCCCCATTTCCGTTGCGCTGTCACCACAGCTGCCAGCGCTGCCTTCGCAGAGCCTTCCCGGAATTAATCTCCGAAGCGGGGGGTTGGGCTAATCAGTAGAGGAGCGCGAGGCGCCGGGGGTCGAACGGCTGCCCTCGGCGCCACCCCGCTCTCACCTCCGTTTCTGGCTCCGGCTCCGTCCTCGCCTTGGTCCCCACCATTTACCCCGCCTCCTCCTCACGCCTCCGCCCAGCCCCGATCTCTCTCTCGCTCACGATATTTGCGTCCAATCCCACACCACCCCACCCGACTGTCTTTCTCTCCTTTCGTCTCTGCCCTCAGTCTTCTGCCCTATGCAGCAGCCTCCGCCGACGCTTCGCCAACGCATCGTCCCCGGTCCCCACCCCCGACCTACTCTTGTCTCTACCCTCACCCTCGCTTCCGTCATGCCGCCTCCATCACTTTCCCCGCACCTTGTCCCATCCACCCTCCACCTCGCGCTCGTTCCCAGACACTTCTCTTCCCTTCTGATCTCCCACGGTCCTCTCCCATTCTTACTCCCCCAGGCTTCTCCCAGACCCGTTCACTTCCCTCCCCGACACTTCGTCTCAAGTGTCCGCTTCGATTCAACCACCCAAGCCACCCTCCTTCACCAGTCCACTTGCCTCCCAGGTCTCTCCCCTCTCTTACCACGCCATTCACTCAAGTCATTCTCCTTCAAGGCCCCTCCTATTCCAAACCCCTCCCCTCCCAGGTCTTTTCCCTCCCAGGCTTTTCCAGTTTCACCATCCAAGCCACCCTCCTCTATTAGTCCACTCTTCTCCATTCCAGTCCAGACCTCTTCCATAGGTCTCCCTTCTCAGGCCACTTTCTATCAGACCCGGCACCTCCCAGGCCCCTCCCTTTCCAGGCCTACCCCTCTCAGGCCACTGCTTCCCAGGGCTTCCTCCTCTCAAGCCACTGCCCTATTAGGCCACTGTCCTCCCTGGCCTTTCCCCTCTCCGGCCAATCCCCTCCCAGATCCCTCTCTTCCCCTCCCTCCTCTCCTGCCCCGCCCCGCCCCCGCCCACTCGTGCGGTGCCAGTGCCGCAGCCGCCGCGCGCTCTGGGGGCCCACCTGCGCCGCATAAATAACGGGCTTGTTTTTTGTTGCTGCATCATGCTGATACTCCGCGGCGCAATGCGCGTATTTATGAGCTGCGCAAATTAATTCGACACCTTTGCACTGAAAATGTATCTGCGTTGTAAATTCAAATATTTTTCGGACTTGAAGTTGGCGTAGCAGCAGTCAGCAATAGGAAACATGCCGGGTGTTATTTATAATCGTAGTTATTGTAACATCGTGTTTTGACAGGGTTTGTAATATGAAGGAAAATGAGAATTCTGTGTTTTTCATTATTTCTCTAATCAAAAGTTTCCTCAGAATTAAAAAAAATGACGACTGGCTACAAATAATATTTCTTATATTGGCAAATTTTAAGTAGTTTCAAACCACAAACACCTAAAGTATCCAATTCAAATGTGTATTAATAGTTAAAACGTAATCTTATCTACTAACACGGGTAAATCAAATATATAATTACAATAACTGAACATTTCCAATGTGGCAGTCGAGAGATATACTTTGATAGTCAAAGTAATTGCGTATTTACTGTAATTTTGAGAAGATAATTTATTTGTACGAAGAAGATCTTTACCTGTTTGTCATGAAAAAGGAGCTAACGAATCTCCAAAGAGACCCAAGGTGAAAGGATGAAGGAAACTGAGAAATTCAAAATTTTATATCATGCGCTTTAATTCACGGATCTGAAAATCATCTATCTGATGTAGCTTCCAGAAATTACCGTAGAACCTCAGGGTAATATGTGGTTATTTTGTCTTAGTAATTCAACAATGAGAACATAAAATAATATATCTAAGTTTTCGAAAGATATTAAACCAAAATGAGAAGTTGTATTATGTATATATTATGAAAATATAATTTTATCATATTTTTCTGTAATGAAAGAAATGTGAATTATTATTATCAAAACAGTTTGGCTTAAAAACTAAAATTTATCAGTATTTCGTTTTAAACCGTAAACAAGTTTCGTTTCATCTGGGCAGGAAAATTATTTTCTGAATATATTGGCTCTTCATTGTATTTTAGAACGTCATAGTTATCCAATTCTAGTCAACGGACTATTGAAAAAAAAACATATGACTACCTCTGTTTCATCACATAATTATCTTGCATGGAATAAAAATAAGAATTTCCAAGATCGCCAATCCATTGGCATAATCTAAAGTTGTCGTTCAGACACATCTTATTCATACTTTTAATGTTCAACAACGATTCACTAACATTTGAAGAATTTATTGTTTCAGCTATATACAAAAAAGAATAAAATGCTACCGCAACTGAGTTGAATTTCTGAAATTCTCTAGCTGAAATAATCGATCATGTCCTATTTTAGCAACGATAGCCATCACACAAACGTGGGTACTCAATGAATGGCAAATAATAACTATAGCATTGTCATCGTAGTGCTACACATAGCTTGTAAATTGCCAAATCTGGTCCAGAATTGTCATTGTTTTCAACTGATACATACCACGCTGAGACCCAATTAATATTCTGCATCTCTTACATAAACATGTTCCGGTCTGCTGATGGAAACTTCAATTCCCACGCGATGACGTCAGTGGTTTGCGTGAACATCGCGTTGCGGGAGTCGCTTTCAGGGAATGTGAGAGCCGATAAAGGCCCCAGATAGAGAGAAGGCGGAGAGAATTATTTTTGCTAAGAAGACGTCATTCTAAATCAATAAGACGTCTCGTGGTTAACATCGGTACACTGTAGCTTGTACCTACGAATATATACTCTACCATATACCTACTCGTATATAGAGATATCAAAGGCTTATTCTTGAGAAATCGTGAATAAGTGATAGTTCATGCCACAACTTACATTCGGATATGCTGCCTTATACTTATGCTCACCTACGTATAAATTTTGAGTCACTGAAGATTTGGCGCAGTCTGAGATGGTCATGTGTGCATTTCACCGACGTCAATGTGTTCAGAAGTTAGAGCAGCCTTTGTATCAGCCACAGTGCACTACTAGGAAGGTGATGTGATATCTGCCTCTCTACTTAAGTGAAGGTGCTACTTATGCAGGTGAAGGTTGGAAATCGGTTTATGACGCCAAAACGTATATCCAGTGAGAATTTTCATATGTTTGACAAATAGTTTAACCATTTATTCTATCAGTATGGTGTTATAACCACTGACTTCACAAATCTTTGGTGAAAAATGTAAGCCTCTAACAGTCACCTATTCTTTCGACGAAAGTACGGAAATACTGACGGTGAAGTGGTAGGTCATTGATCATTTGGTGACTTCTTCCTAACTGATACAATACACGTTACATAAATATTCATCAACGTAGCACTGTTCAATGTAGTCCATTTCCCGCGTCAAGGCTAAACCGTCACATTTAGCCCAGGTAGCCCTTGATTCTTCCGCGTGACCAGTCGGAAGGCACGTCCACCCACGCGAGCCGTCGCCCGGGGTATCGCACTGAGCTCTGCGGGGGAGGCCAACCCCCTCCACGGGCGCATCACGCGCGAGTGAACGAGGTTTCTCTTGCGCGCGGCGCTTCTGCTCCAGCGGCCAGACGCCTCGTCAACGAACAGCCCACGGGGGCTCGCACCTGACCGACTTTAGGGAATACAAAATGGAGACATACATCAACGTAGCGTAGTGTCAACAATAAGTGGTCCGAAACAATGAAATTCACGAGGCTGTGTTTCAGAAGCAGAAAGCAATTTATTGCTTATAGAAATATATGTTCAAATATTTTTATATATCAAAATCATTCCATAATTAGGTCGCAATTTAAAACGAGAACGCCTCACAGTATTAAAAATATCATGTCATGACATAGGTTACCAAAACGAACCAAAAAAATGTACCCACTGGTTATAGGAAATATATGAATGTAATAGACGTAGGGGGGAAATTTCTTAAAGGGGAAATGAATCGGAAGGGAAAGTGACGAAAAGAAACTTCGCATGTCAAGAAGTGTTCCGTCATGTGGGAGGGAGAGCAGAGCTTGAAAGCAAGAAGAAAGCGACGAGAAGGGAAAGGGAGGGCGGGGCGCGGCGGACAAACCAGGAAGCGTGTCCCTCCCGGCAGAGAGATCGGGCGGAGCGGGAGGCGGTGACTTGAAAACCGCTCGGCACAAGAGGACGAGAGTCGCGGCGCCAGCCGCCCGCTGGGCCATCGCAGCGGAGCGCGTTTGATCTTGTGTTGCGAGCGGCGCCGCCCCCACCGCCACCCCCGCCGTCGCCGCCCCCGCCGCCGCCCTCGACTCCGCCCCCGCCGCCGCCCCCGCCGCCGACCCCGACGCCGCCCCCTCGGCCGCCCCCTCAGCCGCCCCCTCAGCCGCCCCCTCAGCCGCCCCCTCAGCCGCCCCCTCAGCCGCCCCCTCAGCCGCCCCCTCAGCCGCCCCCGACGCCACCCGCGACGCCGACGCCCCCTCAGCCGCCCTTCCCGCCGTCTCCTCCTCCGCCACCATTGCTGCCCCTAACGTTGCCACCGCAACAGCCACAGTAGACACCACCCCAATTCCGCTTCCACCACCTCCTCCACCTCTGTCTCTACCCCCACCACCGTCCTCCAGCGCCACCGACACCGCCTCCGCCAGCGCTGCCATCTCCTCCACCACTGACTACCTTGCCTCCACCATTACCACCACTGCCTTCAGCGCTGCCACCACCGCTCTATCACTCCCAACCACCATCTTCACCGCCAACGCCTCCATCCCGTCATCCACCCGCCTCTGCCTTGAAGACCGCCGCCGCCGCTGCCGCCGAATGTCTCAAAACGCGCTGGCGCCCCGGCAACGCAACATACAATCGCCGCTGCCTCTGTGCAGAAAACCTCCGCGCGGACAAGTACCTCTCTGAATTGCAGGCGCGCGAGAGGGAGAGATAAGGCTGGATAGGTCCACGGGCGGGACGCGGAGTCGAGATAGCGCCTCGCTGCACCCTCCCCGCGTTCCCGCCCGCCCCGCCGTCCTCTTTGCTTTCAGTCGCTCGTGCCTCTGAGCCACCGGGGGCCGGCGCGCTTTGCTCAGCTGGCTGCGTTGCTACGCGATCCAAGATGAATGGGAGACGGCTCCTCAAAGTTCCTACTTTTCAGGGGAAACTACGGATTCGTGGTGGCAGCGGCGGGAGCAACTTTTTTGTTGAGACGAAACATTCGGCGTGCGAGTGAATTTTTCGTCCGGTCGGACGACTAGCGCAGGCACTCTCGGAAAAGTCTTCCACTTCACAAAAAGCTTCCTCTGCCTGTCTCAAGCTCGCCGAGAGAAGGAAAGGGACTGTAAAAACATACTACATTTGTATGGCGTAATAAGTTCTGTCTCCGGGAGAAGTTACTCGAATTTGCTTCCTTTCCAGACGGAGTTAGCTTCGAGTTCGCCGGAGGTACGTTTGCTGAGAGTAATGCGTGTACGAAAATTTCAAAAAGATGTCCACGCGATGAAAAATGTGTTTCTCGTGAAATAGAATTAGTACTACTTATTCCAATTACAAACCGTATCCGACTTAACTCACATAGTCATGTTACGAAGTGAATTTAAGAAGAAAGCAAACCCATTCAGCTCGCTGATTTGTTGATGATGCGTTGATGAACGTTGCTCGTTGGCAAGTCACGAGTGCAAGTCAAATGGTGAAGAATGCATTTCTAAAATTATCTTTTAATGACAAACCCAATCTTTTAGACAAATGAAATAATGATTAAGATAAAATAATCTAAACTCACTCCTTGTAAACGTAGCGTAAGTCAGTAAATAGAAATGAGATTTGTACTATTATTTATGGCCAGAAGACACACACATTATTGACAATTTAGGTAATTAACTAGATATTGCCGTAACGTACTATGTTGAAATACGAAGTTATGGTTTAAAATTGTGTATTTAAACCATGGATTGATAACGTTTATTCCTTCCTAAACAATAATTCCTTCCTAAAATATTCCATAACCTTGTCACTGAGGTCAGCCACGCACATTGTAAATATCGATAAATCCAATAAAATTTGTGATTCGTCTTCGATATCGCAACTAAAAAGCAATTAATTCCAGCCCTCTAGTTTCAGCAAGGATTGTCTACCTAAGACTGTGTTACATAGAAAAATAACTTTGCTAAAGGTGAAGTTTTCAAGTCTTTTAGAACCATTGTATTTTAAAGCATGGTGCTATATTTTACCCCTCTAGCACATTTAAACCTATTAGAGACTATTGAAATTAATATAAAAAGTTGCTTATATTAGAACATCCGAACAAATATTTATGAACAGTTTCCAAAGAAGATTGAACACACCTATGAAGTATGTGACCATGTATGTATTCGATGAAATGAAGATCTGGAAGCGAAAAGAACAATGATTGAAAAACTGTGACGAGACAACATACTAAATCGCGAGGAAAAAGGAATGGAGAAATGGAACGCTATTGTAAATGGCGCCTGGCTGTCACTTTGGGCGCGTGGCCACAAAAGATAATGCATGCGACGAATAATTAAAACTTTCATTTAACGCCTGGTAATTATAGAATGAAATATTGGCGATCGATCGGCTCTGGGAAAACGAAACAGGAGAGAGAAGAGCTATTTACGCGAATTGATTAGTTTAATTATTGTGTCAATGGACAGGATAGACTTTTTCAATTTTCCATGAGAAATATATTCGGCGATAATTAATAATAGATTTTCATTGAATTTGAGTGATGTTAAAATCTCTGGGTGGTTGGAAGATGAAAAAAGTTTTTTTATTAAACAAATGAAGACCACAAAAATATTGTCTTGAATCGTTGTCAATCCATCCCTGTTGAGTGATTTTAAACATTGAAAATTTGAGTGCTCGCGAATAATGATTATTGACAACTGCTACGCTCGAGTATTGTGTCCACGCTACAATCAGCAAACGAATGCATTACATAAAAGTAATAATTTATCTCTAGAGACCCAGCACTTATTTCTTTTGTTATAGAGACAATTTCCATATTTTGAAAAGTTTCATCCGGTGATAGGATGTGGGTATTATAATGATTTAAAGACCTTCGGCGTAGCCATGAAGAATCAAATTAATTAATTTATACGTGTAAAAATTACCTATTAAATAAATAATATCGAAGGTATTCTTTATATTAGGAGAGGGTGTCAGTATTGCTGTGAGGTAAAAAATCAAATAGAATCTATCTTGAAGTTATTTGTAATATGCAAGGTTTTAATAAATCGCTTCCATTGTAACTTACATTTAAGGATATAAATGTTTACTGTTATTTGTCTCTCAAAATTCCTTCAAAATTAATATTTTCTTCCTAGCAAACATTACTTCCTACTATGTTTCTATTTTAAATATACTGTTTTTAATATGCCTTTTCAGTCATTTATATCCACACACAAATTCTATTCTGTTTTATGAGTGAATTACACCTAATTAAAACTCATGAAAATACGATAATTAGCAATAAATATGACTTCTAGCGAGCTCTATAAAAATGTTTACAATGCATGATAATTATGCGTACTTAAGTTGAATCTCAATTCCCATCATTAAACTATTTATTTTATATTATTTTGAATTTGAAATAGCATACGTTGGAGCAAACACATGACATTGGTGATCACAAGTAAATAAAAAATGTTGACCCAGACGTCAAAAAGACGTCATGTTCACTAATATACTTTGAATTCCTATTCTCCCTCAATTTCATCACAATGCACATTTTAAAAAATTATGACAATTACCATCAAGGTATATATATAGTAAGCATTTTCTAAAAACTATAATTCTGCGTGTACGACCAATACAATAATAGCAGCTAATCGAATACTGATGATTAATTTTTTTCCATTTTAAAACATTTCATTGACAGAGATTGTTATGTGCTACATTACCTGAAAGAGTTATTGAAAGAATAAGTGAAAGAACGGATTTTTCAAAAGTCCATTATCCCATTTCAATGTGTTATTTTTTGTTCAAAATGTTCGCACTAGGATACAAAGAAATATAAATGCATACGATAGCACATTTTACGGAGTTACGACAGGGTAAAACGGATTTGACAGGGTCATCCAATGAGAGGATTTTTTCTCTTTTATCGAAGCACAGCCTTTTGACATCTACCCCCAACAAAATACCGAACATTTTACTATTACAGCTGCACGAAATGGATTTTCATTCAAAGTGGGGGAAGCTCAAAATCATTTCATGGTTCATGCTTATAAAAGAGAACATTTTTACCTAAAATGTCGATATAGCTGGGGATACTTTTATGAAACACCTGTGCTTTTTCACGCTACAAGTGTTATAGAAAGGCTAAATGCCCATCAAACGTCACGTTATTCTTTCATAGCAAATAGTGTGCATTACGGACCACCATCATCACGTTCATCATTTTACTCTCAAACCACCAAGCAACAAAACTTACTTGAAATATAGTTTAAGCAAGTAAAATTTACTGCTAGTTTTTAATATAATAATTATTGTTTTATCCAGTCTGTTCAAGAACTCCATTACAATTTGTTACGCAACTGAATTCCTTAAATAAGTTTACACAAGTTTTATTTCAGTTAATTTTAACATTCAGTCTTGAAGTCCTCATTAGAAATAGTACAATTTTCCTGACGTTTTTGTGATGAGTCATTTCGTAGATACTTTTCTGTACATAATAATTCAAGAACATAAAGTTAAGTGAGATTTTTGCCACGTTATATCACTTGTACACTTTGGTCAGTGTGCAAGTGCATCGCGCTCGCCATTGTGCCGGTGGGGATGTCTCGTTCATGACGAGACCGTGTCATTAAACGCCCTCTGGAGCGACGTGTTCAGCAGGCGCTGCGGTGAATGCAAGCGCTCGCCTCCGCCCGCGAACAGGGAAGCTCGAGCTCCCTCCGTGACCTTAGCACTGGCTGCACGAACGCTATTGCTGGTTGGTTATTTCATGTTTCTGAGCTCGTCACTGGCCGTTGTAATTCATTCTGCAAGTGTCCATGATTATTTTTACCACAGGAGATGGCGGTGTTCTTTCAATCTGAATGGCACCTGCACCGGCCGACATGCACGCTTGCGAATGATTGATTGATTGATTAGTTAGTGATTCCGGGCACGTCAACTACTGAGGTCAAATGTCCCATAAGTGTAATGTACGTTTTCATCTGGAGGTGGCTGTGATTTTCCCCCACTGGATAGCGAGATCTGGCGCCGCCGACCTACCGTCGACTAGCGGGGTTTTCTCCTAACCAGGTATCTCCCACCAGCGGGACACTGCCCCAGCCGGGACAAGTTGTAAGTCCCCGTCCCAAAGTTGTGGTCTCCTGACATATGTGTTAGTGTGGGGCATGTTAGTGCAAGTGTGTGTGTAAGGGGTGGGGATAGGATAAGGAAGAGGAAGGAAAGATCGCGCGCATTTCGTGACCCGTTTGTTAGGGAACTGCGCCGGCATCCGCCTGGTGTTTATCGGAGACCCCTCGGAAAACCACGAATCAGAGCAGCCGGCCGCTAGAATTCTCCTCCAGACAGCGACTGAATTCGACCTAGCTGAAAAGCCAGTGTCGAAAATCCTGCCGCCGTCAGGACTCGAACCTAGAACCTCCCGGTCAGAGGCACTGCAGTGACATCAGTTGATGCACCCACCACTCCTAATTTGGCTTGCAATATTTCCCAATCTTCCCCACCGGGACACCGCCCCAGCCGGAACAATCTCTAAACTCCAAACTGGTCTCCTGACATCTGTGGTAGTATCGTAAACGTAAGTGTAAGTATGTGTAAAATAAAAGGTGAGACTAGAACAAGAAAGAGCAAGAAAAGATCGTGCGCGGTCGTAGGAACATTTTTTAGAGTATTGCTCCGGCATTCGCCTGGTGTTAATCGGAGAAACCACGGAAATCTACAGATCAGAGAAGCCGGCCGCCAGAATTCGACACAACTAGTGTCGAAAATCTTGCCACTATCGTGACTCGAACACTGGGATCTCACGGTGAAATGTATTTCAGTGACATGCGTTGACGCTCTGAGCCACCTCAAGCGGTAATGCGATTGTAATTCGCGAGTGGGGTTGTAAGCGATCGTGATTCGAGCGTGACGATGCAGTAATACGGCCGTAATACCGCGATCGTAATTCAAGTGTAATGACAAAGATATTAGCGTCATGAAAGTTTTTTTATTACAAGGATCAGTATGGCAGGAAGCGGGACACCGCGCTGCGCCAAAGTGTGCTTTTCACTGTGACAAAATGTTGATGTTGCATTATTTTTTACGTTATTTTTATTAATATCACTTTTTGCATTTTCTCATGGAATTGATGCAGTACTATCGCTTTTATTTCACTGCTTTGTTTTTCGTGAATACTTCTGATAAAACACATACTGCATTCAATTATTATTTTATTGGATTTCCAAATTATAATTAATTAAGAAATGCATATACGGCAAATATAGGAATAAAAGCTTTAATTATCTCTTGCATACAATCATATATCGGAGATCATTCGAAATTTTAACGTTTTCGCATTAATCGCAGCATTCGCATATCAATAGGGGTCAAAGTTGTCCTCTGCGTGCATTTTTCCTTCATATTTTTTCTTTATGTAAGACTTTAATGTTTTATTGTTGATGATTTTTATTATTAGAAAATTACTTAACCTTTAGTGATATTTTCGTTTTCTTTGTTTTTCGGATGTTTAGAACATAATTTAAAACGAACGCCATGCAAATCTCTTCGCAGAAACTCCAGCGTTTCCTCATACCCACATCCACCTGCAAAAACGATATCTTATTTTAGTATCGATTAAGATAGATAACAGTTGTGTAATCGGAGGAACATTGCGGATCTGAACTAGTCCTTAAAAGTATGACAATTTCAATTTCAAGCTATCGTTTTAAACACACGAAGTTGATTCAATCAAAACTTGTTTTATATTTATTAAAGGGAAGATATTGCGAAAATTATTTTCGTCTCTCTAACGATTTTATTGTTCTAGCAAAGAAAAGCACAAACTTAAGGTAATATAACTATTATTATTGTTTATTATCTGCAGGAAAATCATCATAATACATAACTAAAATGTAATTCGTCATAATGGGATCATTTAGCAGCTTGACATTCGTTTCATTTTCACTGAACGGATCACATGACGGATCGACTTAATGACGCAAACGATAACTTCTATAAGTAAACGCATTCTGTTAAATTTTATATTTATAGTCACCCCCAAAGCCACAAACACTCTGTAGAAAAATTGACATTAAAGATTCAGAGAAGCTTGTATTAGTTCACGAATCACGGAGAGCAAGAATTCTTACGCGACTGTTACAATACCTCTGTGACTCCTCCAGTAATACAATCGGCTGTCATTCGGAGAAGATGTGAACCTCTGATATGCCATCTGTGGATACTGATAGTCACTAAACTTAAAGGTTCAAAGACGAGTTAGCTCATCTCAGTTTTTAGTTAATCCTAAGTCTCGGTTTAATTAATTTGTCCAAAGTCACTTTAATAAATTTGTTGCCACTTTTATCGTTACTATGAAAATTCCTCCTGCTTCTCTCTACTTCTTTCCTTATCGACCTGTTTTTCCTCAGAGATCTCTCTTTCCTTTCCTTTTTCATCCCTCCGTCCTTTGCCTTGACGAGCAGCCCCTTGGGCGGCTCCCGGCTCGTGAGAGCGAGCGATTTCTCGCTCGTACGAGCAGTTCTGAGAACAGGTCTCAGCAATAATTGCGAAGTTAAAGTCCCCTTTAAGTGCCCACAACTATATCATAGAAAACGTTCTAGATCATACTACTATAAGTTTGTAAACACTACTCCAGCTTTACCCCACAAGGATTACTTACTTCTTTAACCCATACTTCTGATAGAAGAGTGTTCTCATTTATAAGGTGGCTGTACTTCTTACTGTGGTATTTTCTTAAACTGAATTGAGTTTACTTTTAACCGGAGATACGCTGCAAAATGAACAGTGAGGATTTTATCAAACTTTAGCATTTGTTTGAAAATGAATTATGATTTTGTTCTATCAATACACAAGCAGAATTTCTAGTAAACTGTAAAGAACTATTTTTCAGAACCTATTGTTTCATTCCTAAATCACTTCATCAGTACCGTTTGTATCCACTTCTAGAAAATGTTCTGCTTGATAACCTGCTGAGTGGCATGATTCATTTGAACGGCCATACTCTTCAAATTGTAATTAATTAGCTTCTTCATTTTCTCTCAATAATAGCATTATGAACGTTTTCAAAAGACACAAGATTTAGTGGATTTAATGTTTATTATCACAGTCATTATCAAACCTAGCATGACGAATAATGAGTATGCATGGTTTTCGTGTTCTAGAGGAGTTGAGTCCATGGAATAAATAGCTCGCTGAGCGTGTGTCTCTAGAGTGCTCTTTGGGGGCGGGAGGCGAGGGCTCGCCGAGGGCACTAATCTCTAAGCCCCCTCTCCAGCGCTGAAGCTAACGAGGGCGGCAGACTGCCCCTCCGCCCGGCGCCGCCCTTACGCCCTCGGATTATGGCGGCGCCGCGAAGGCGGCAGCATTAGGCAGGCGTTAACGCCCTCGCCCTCGCCCCGCACTCCACGCCCACACCGCATCGCTCCGCCCGCGGCCGCTGCCACAACAAAGTCCACGCGGCGGCGGAGGCGGCGGGGAGAATAGAGCGGCGGCGAGGGCACGGGTGAGGGTAGGGACGAGTGCGGAGACGAGGATGGCGGCGAGGGCGGCGGCAAGAGCGATGATGAAGGTGGCAGCGAGAACGGTGGCGAGGTCGGCGGCGAAGGCGATGATGAGGGCGGCGGCGAGGGCGGCGGGGAGGGCGGCGGGGAGGGCGGCGGGGAGGGCGGCGGGGAGGGCGGCGGCGAGGGCGGCGGCGAGGGCGGCGGCGAGGGCGGCGGCGAGGGCGGCGGCGAGGGCGGCGGCGAGGGCGGCGGCGAGGGCGGCGGCGAGGGCGGCGGCGAGCGGCGGCGGCGAGGGCGGCGGCGAGGGCGGCGGCGAGGGCGGCGGCGAGGGCGGCGGCGAGGGCGGCGGCGAGGGCGGCGGCGAGGGCGGCGGCGAGGGCGGCGGCGAGGGCGGCGGCGAGGGCGGCGGCGAGGGCGGCGGCGAGGGCGGCGGCGGGCGGCGGCGAGGGCGGCGGCGAGGGCGGCGGCGAGGGCGGCGGCGAGGGCGGCGGCGAGGGCGGCGGCGAGGGCGGCGGCGAGGGCGGCGGCGAGGGCGATGATGAGGGCGGCGGCGAGGGCGGCGGCGAGGACGGCGGCTGTGTTGGCGGCGGCGGCGAGGGTAGGAGCGAGGAGGACGGTGGCGGGGGCCCTGGGAGCGGCACGGAGGGGCGAGACGGCGACGTTATGGTGGCGACAGTGCAGCACAACAGCCTCGGGGACAGCGATCAAGAGGCGTGTGACCCTGTGGGATGCGAGGGCCGCCTGGTGGGGTTGATGGCGTAGGCCTCTGACAGAAGCAGAGATGATGAGTTGGGATTTGGAGATTGATTTGAGATGCACAAAGTGTCCGAGAGAATTTGGCACGTGTGAGGAGATGATAGATAAACCGTTTTAAGGCAGATGGGAATATGGCAAGAACAAGAGATGGATCAGAAATATTTATTAATATGGTCCTTAATTTGTGTAAATACGGAATATTCTCAAAATGGGTAAATTGCCCGCAAGAAGTTCATTAAATTTTAGATAGTGAAAGAAAATAAAAAAGCACTTAAAAGTATACAAATTTTTAATTTAATTACTTCCAAGATTTCAAGTGAAAGAAGTGATGAATTGTGTAGATCAAATATTAATATATATGATTATCTTAAGTCCAAAAGTGTTTTTAAATCGACCATTCTAAAATTGAAATCGTTAAACAAATTGTTTAGCCTAGTTTTCAAACTAAAGGGGAGTGAGTGGATATTATCAGAAACGCCCCACCTGCAAACTACTAAAGGGTTAAAATAAATATTTCTGTTAAATAAAATATGTTAATCAGATAGTTTTAGCATTGCCAATTTGGTCAGAGTATCTTCCTCTTCCAATAAATCGTTATCCTACAGCAAATAATTTTGTAGTTCATAACCGAAGTATATTTTTGTGTCACATAGAATATGATTCTATCAAGTTAAATAACAACCGGTTCCCTTGGGAAAATAGTATATTCACCTGCTATTAAAGAAAATCTTGTGAATTGAGCGAGGAGTTAAAAATGACGACGCTTATGGAAATGGATGGGGGAAAGCGCGTTGGGAGGCCGGGGGCGGGGCGACGTCCTGGAGAAACTTCCGGCGCCTTCTTCCTGTGAGCGGCGCTTCGAGTTCATTCGCGCGACGCAAGCGCTGAATTAACGAAAGTACAAGAAATTAGCGCGGGGGCGGCGGCGGATTACGGCGGCTGTCTCTCTCTGCGGGCGCAGCACCAGCACCCGATGCCAGCAGCGTAGCACACTGCTCCGAACTGGACAAAGGGCAGGGCATAGACAATGATGAAACGTAAATAAAACGAAAAAGATATAGAAATAAAATACTCGGTCAACCAACAACATTTGTTATTGTCCTGTTCGTACATTGGGCGCCGACACGACCGCATTATCTTCAGGAAATTCATCATAGAACTAGTGGAGTGCATTCTGTGGCTTTCAAAATACTATTCATCTTCGTTATTAGGATTAATGGGCTGTATCTAACGTACAAATGGAATAGTACAATACATCTCTATGGTGACGTAGCACACAATGCCTCGTTGCAAAAGCTTTGAAGAAAAGTAATGCAATAATTCTTTAAAACGGCATCAAGATAAAGAATTAAATACATTCCTTGCCACACGGATGTTTTATTTCATGGAAAAGTTTTCGTGAAATTAAGTAATAGAAAGCAAAATAATAAAGCATTATGTTCTGTGAATGAGTCTGCATGGAAGTGGCAAATTTCGCTACAAGAGACATTCAATATATTTCGCTGAGAAAACAAATATTAAAGTAGTAAGAGCCCATCAAAATTTGACGGTGAGATCTGAGATAAATGTAAAATACTGTGCCCAGACTAATGTTGATAATATTTTGAATTGTTTGGATCTTCAGGGTATAACGAAGATATTTTGTGAGTTTCCAAAATTCTTAACATGTATGGCTCATGACTAGGTGGCAATGCAATATCGGCACCAAATGACACAAAAGAAATATTATGACACAAAAGAATATTATTTCTAAAGTTTTTTGATGTGTCATCTATAAACAACTTTGATTTCATCTGGGATATTGCTCGAAGGTAAACTTACTTTCCCATTTAAGCAACACAGAGTAAACTCGTTTGCAGAATTTCTCTCACATGGGAAGTACAAAGTAGAACAAAACTGACATTTCATAGACAACGACCCAACAGAAAACGAAATGACCTCACTAACACGACTTCTACGCTGACTTTCTCTTTCCCTGCTTTCACGTAATGTAGTACGTTTGCGTCTTTTGGGGCGCGTGGGCAACGAATTCGACATAACCTGTGTATAACTTCACTACTTATGTACAACCGAGCAAAACCCACTGTCCGAATGTTCTCTACAAAATACACCACAAAAGCAAATACATGCAAACTCTCAACACCATAATGCAATTATTACACTGAGACAATACCTTGATGAATTGTAAATAAATCTCAACAATAAAAACAAAACATCAAGCAGCGCCACCATGAAGCAGCGTGGACTCAGATCCATCGACTATCCATATATATATATATATATTGAAACAGCAACCCTTTGGAAGAAAACAATTGACTATTGATAAGCATACTATTAAAGAATGATTTAATGAATTAATTTACACAGTAAATATTGGTGAATCAACACTAACAGTATCTGATAACACATCTAGAGATCACATGCTTTCATTTAAAGGAAAAAAATACTACAATCAGTTCTGTAGAAGCTCTAAACGAAGCCATACCTTATTTTTTAAATATATAAATTAAACACAAAAGATAGAAAAGGTTTAAGATGGAAGAAATATTATTTTTAAGCTTTTTTACTTCATTAGTATCAATGTATAAGGCTGCTATCTATTTTCACAGAAAAGGGATCCCATTACATTTGCGCAGTTCCAAGGAGAACTCGTTCTTTACAGAAATACTTCTATCTTTTGAAACCATTCCCTCCCATGATACTATATTTTTACGGGGATGCATCCTGAGTAGAGTACGTATTCTGATGTAGTTACATATTTAATGTATTGCATCTTCAGCTCATAAAATTGTGCTCTTGCCGAATCGTAACAATCTTAACACAGTATCCACATTTTGCAGCTTACAATTTTTCATACTGCGTGTTATATTACATATTTTACATATTTTGTAAACCTTTTTGTGGATGGATTGTCAATGAATTTGTAAAAGTTAATTTTCCCAAAATCGCGTATTTTTCACACAGATTTGAAACAGAGTACTGTCAAACAGAGTGTGTAGAACCTAACTGGGCGTTTCCTTATTTCTTCGGTTATTGTGTTGGTCTTTTGATAGAGTTCGATCTGAGGTCTCTTCATCCAAATGCCGTTTTTGTTGATTGCTCCGTAAATATTCCTAAGAATTTTTTGTTCCTGTTTTTCTATTTCCCTAATTTGGGAGTGACCGCCAATTACTATTGTTTCAGCTGCGTATGTCGCTTCTAGAAGAATTGCAGTTTTGTAATGTCTCAATCTATCGAAATGCATTTCTTTTTACAGTCGTCCCATGTTCATTTATAGCCTTTTGCAGCTTGCTGATCCTTTGTTCATTGGCGATTCTGTTTAGTCCTGATGACTCTATTTTTTTGCCAAGATATTTAAAGTGGCTGGCTTGTGTGACGTTACCGTGTTTCCTGATTAGTGGGGACTTATTTTCTGGTCGTCTTTCCATATACTGTTTTTCTTCATACGAAATTTGCAATCCAGTGTGTGTGTGTATTATATTTATTACACAGTTTTTATAATTTTCAGTATATACAATGTATGTATTTATGTAGTATATATTTTGAAGTTTCATACAACATATTTTTTGGGATTCAAATTAAGAGTCATGATGAGGGATGAAGTTGCAGTTGCGATGACATTCAAGGCAAGAGGAAAGAAATGAAAGACTTAATCAGAAGCTGAAAACACCCATGCCTCGCCGTCTATGTTAAGGTTCCCACCGACCGACGCGGAAGATACGCACCTTAGGCGGAATGTCCGCAGTGGAAATTTTGCGACACATGTTGGCTTATGAGCACGTTCGGACCCGAGCGATAGTCAAGCGACGCGGCAACGGATTCGCAGCGTTTAATTCGCTACGGATTTTGTTTCGCGGTCAAGCGCGTTTTTTCCGCTGCCGCTCGACTCCCACTGTGGAAATCAAGGCAAAGACTCGTCCGATGTCAAATATTTTCAGCTCGCCAGTGAATCTGACAAGTCTGAAGGGCCAGAAAAAATACTTATAATCGTGTTCATTATTTTAATTAATGTTAAAGAACATTAAATTTTGATTTTTGAAAGTTTCTGTACTTAACAATTTGTATATTGTAGTACTGAAATGTTTCAATAGAATCATGGTTAATTCATACGTAAAGTATGAATTTCGATCAGGTTTTTCGTCCAGTTTCCCTGATCCATTGAGCAAATGCTGAGATGGCCCCTTGTTTTGCTTCTGGACATAAATGTAACTTCATTTTCTGTGCACGTCTTCTAGAATTCAGTGGGAAATACAATTATTCAAATTATCGTTTCCATGTTGTCGCGACAGGAAGTAATAAGAGCCAAAACTTATTGCTTATTTATCCTTGAAAATAGATTTTATTACATGGGAGTTTTTTTGTTTTTTTCTCCCTTTCAAAATTCAACATTTAAGTAGTATATGACTTAGTGTAGGGATCACAGAATTTTGAAAATGTGCACACAATTCACTTTTCCCCATAGCACGACATACGCAGTTTTTAACTGTTTATTTGACGTAAAATGAATAAATAAAAGTCGTTCTTCAGGTGAGATGGCTTCATGATAGTTAAATGTCAGATTTTTATGCGATCAGATTCAGATCAATCCCAGATCAGGTTCAGATCCAAAATTTCATAAGTCACTTACAGTCTAGTAAGTTAAAAGCGTTTCGCGTCCTTTCTGGCATCAAGGTGTGAAATACTCAAATCTCAAACCCGAGATCTCAAACCCAAGTGCTTGGCTGCGTAAAAAGAGGCAGGGATAGATTTTTCTTCTTTGTAAACATAAGAGTAAATATAAGAGGTGTCATTTGTGTCATACCATAAGATAACTGTAAAATTTTAGAAAAGGAGGAGTTATTGTAAGAATTATCCATATTATTATTTTAAATCTGAATAAATGCCGTCTTCTTACACGTAATAACTACGGAAATGTTACGTAATATCAAGCCAAGCACATCAAGAATGTTAAAACCCATCCCAAGACTAAAATTCTTACATCTCCGAAGTGTGAGCTGTAAAAACATAGTATGTATTCAAACTCTTATGGTAAAATATATATTTTTACTTATATTTTTACAGTACACACATATTTTTACAGCTCACACATTATAGATATAAAAATTTGAGTATTGTGCAGGATTTTAATCTTCTTGACTTTCTTGTCTTAATGTTACGTAACGTTTCCGTAGTATCCGGGAAGATATATGTGCCATAAAATGAAATTTTCACATTTGACAGACAAATGGATGTACGTTTTATACCAATGCAGTGATGAAGGACATTAGTGTGCGTCGCAAACGATGTATTTCGGAGAATACCTTCATGTTCGTTATGAATCCTTTAGCTGCTGCATGGAGAAGACTATAAGTGCCCGAAAACATTTCGCGTGGTTCAGTTTACAGAAATCTTTTGAATTTTTCATCAGGGGTGGTAATGAAATATTCTCCTGTTTCTATTTAGTGATGAACTATCACGTGAACCGTAAAAGACACATCGTGATTTATTGCGATGACTGTACAAAACGACTACGACTAAACAAAAATCCCATGATGTTGGCAGAATCTGCTTATTTGTTCGGCAAAGGCATTCTCAATGCATTGAATTGAAATTTCTCATCGGAGAGCACAGATTTTTGTTTTTAGACAGAGATTTTGGCATAATTGAGGAAAAGAAAATATCCATCCTGCCATGACACTTCAAGAAATTCAAGATGTATTAAGAAGTGGTTTGTGTAATAGGCCATTTGACGTTATTCCAACGGTAAACGATGGCTTCGAATTTGGTTCTTTGGCAGATAAATTTCTACAAAGAGCAAAATAGAAAATAATCCAAGTTTAATGGTTGAGTTGGAAAACCAACTTAATATTTTGTTGCTAACAACCAAACTTTCGATGATACGAAATACGAAACAATAATAATTCTGAAAAAGAATCAATCTTTTATCGAACTCTGTCTTAAAGAGACTTTCCAGTATCATCCTGGGCAATTCCTCAGTGCCGACATATTAGAGTGCATGTAAAGTACTACATACAAAACACCATACTTTTTACAAAAATATTTTTCAAAAATGAGTAAAAATTATGTTTTCATGTTAGATATTCTTGTTATTACGAACTGTCATTTCGAAACAAAAAAAGAAAGAAAAAAATTTCATTAAAGGCATTGGGCATAATATCATCTGATCTATAAAAGTCATTAGGCAGTTTTTCTCATTTTCTCCAAAACTTACTGTTAATACTTACATTTTTTCCATTAACATCCTTCTTTATTTAGCTGAATCTCACTGTAATTATCATCTAAAGTAAAACCCATTTCACTTAAACAACTAGTTTGTGTTACCACAAAGATTAAGAATCTTTCCAACATTTTTGAGGGCCATGGCAGTAAACAGGATTATTCATTCCAGAAGTAAAAAATATTGAAGCGTATTCTGTACAATGAGATGATCAATTGTTCCCTCTGTTATTCCAGTGAGAAACGTTTAGTTACAGCAATGGTCGGCAAATTCTGTTTTCCTATAACAACCAAACATTTCTGCATTTATTGAGTCGAATCAGTGAGCAAAAATGGTCCTAGGTAAATTCGACTTTGATTGGATACAAGTGACAAAACGCAAATATTTGAGAATTGATGAAATTGAAGCCCGAAAATAATAGCTTTGTGTTGAAACGAAACAATTTCTGCAATCAAATTCGAAAATTACGAAAAGCCATTTCTATCCCGGTGTGGGGCTCTGCGAATGAATACGCGCAGGATATACCGGTATTTTTTTGGTAATACTAAAGAGAGCATGGAGGCGACCCGTCGTGTAGCAGAGAGTCCGCTCGGCTTTCAATGCTTCTTTTCCTGTACGATCCAAGTATTATTTTTGGTGGGAAAGGCGAGGTTGAGGCAGATTTTCTCGTGGTGATGACTTGACCCATCCGTTACATTACCACTATTGTTCCATCTCTCCTCTTGCATATTACTATTATAATCATTATCTGTATCCCTATCCGCGGGTGATAAACCTAATAATAATAATAATAATAATAATAATAATAATAATAATAATAATAATAAGAAGAAGAAGAAGAAGAAGAAAAATAATAGTTAACACACTTGGAGAGGGATACGGTTAAATGAAGAAACTGAGAAAAAAATGGATGAATAGAGAGAGTAATGTAAAAGACCATAGACCAGGAACAGGATTGTACTAATATTTTACATTTGTAACGACTCCCTTTTATTTTAACAAATAAAAATCTTGTTTACTAGATAACTGCAAATTGATAGTTATTTATTTAATAAAATATTGATTTATAAAATAATACTAAAATGAGGAAAATGAATTAATTTTAGAACTATTATCTGTAATAAAATAGCTATGTGTTTGTACTCGAGCTATGGTATATTTACTTGTACTTTTTTCTTTGTCATGATACTTGGAAATCCACCCTACATATCGCTGTTCAAAAAATTAATTACAGGACACGTGACGAAATTATATGCACTTATCACATCCTTACAAACCATCGACGATTCAGTAAGTTCGGTAACAATGATTTGTCTTCCAAACGAGTGATTGAAAATGTTCCCTTTTTCCTCGAGAAAGTTTCATACCTAAATAACGTGACTGCTTCATTCGTGTAATACATCAAAGGCTTAGTGTTATCCCCGTGCGGCGTTTCCTGTGTCGGAAGTGCCACTTTGTGCCACTCGGGCAAAGGCTGCGAGGGCTGCCTTCGGAAATCAAAGCCCTGGAAGTTGGCAACACCTCGATAGCTGCGGCGGCAACGGTGGCGGCGGCGGTGGCGGTGTTGGCGGTGGCGGTGGCGGCGGTGGCGTCGATCGCCACCGTCCTGATTAACGCGCTTTAATTATGCAGCGACCGGCGGGCGACGAGGGCACTGGACGGAGCCGTGGTCGCTGAACCCAGACAGCCGCCTGCAGCAGTTGGCAACCCTTGGTGAACACGGGGTAGTGTGTCCTGCCGATCCATTTTTTGTCCAATCTCTGAATGAATTATCTGACGGTTTTTTGCTATTCGGGTGAATCCAAAACACCCGTGATTATGCTTTTCTTGATTAAAAAGTGGACATTTTATTACAGATTGATGAGCGATTAATATTCTGCCAATTATTTTTTTTATTCTTACGAAAATTATTATATTTTTTAAAAAACAATTACATATTACATTTTGTAACAGAAGAGTACGTGGCTAGTTAAAATTAATGCCTAGAAGACTTCGAGTTCTAGAAGATCGTAGCCAACTAATGATTTTAATGATCGTATTGGTAGTACCCTTCCTTTAGCCAATCATTTCTAAAACTTCCTTGAGGGTATGTAAATAATCTTGGCTGTCCGGGAGACGCCGTGTCAAAGGCTGTGTCCGACTTTTCGACCATCTTGTCGTGGTCTTGCCATTTGGTGGTGCCGACGTTTCGACCACAACAAGATGGTCGAAACGTCAGCAACACAGCTTTCGACGCGATGTCGCCTAGGCAGCCAAGATCATTTACATTATTCTGGCCGTGGAAGCCTACGACTTCCTTAAGGGTAATCTAGTTTCCTCTATTCTTTTGCTCTTCTAGAGTAGCTCATGTATCGTCCAAGGTTTCGTTGTGGGTTATCTTTGTTGCCAACCAACAGCTAGTACACGATGCCGCCGCTCGCTCTTCCCATCCGTGTAAGCCTATTCGCTGTCCGCGACCCATCTTGCCGTTCTCACAATCCATTTCCCGCTTCTGCTTAACCACCGTCCTCCCTTGCGGCAATGATCCCATTCCCCGTTAGAGCGCCTTTATGCTTCTGAACTGGCTCGTTAGTTCATGCACATTACACGCCTACATCTACACATCTGCTTTGCCTCAGACATACGCTTCCGCTTACTCTCGATTCCTGCAGGCTCCACGGTAATTCCGAATCCATATCCTTCGTATTAACGCATTTAACTTCTCATCCTTATTCTTTCATGATAATAGTTTTTTGCAGTTTCCTCTACATAGAAACATACTGTTTCTTCATACACTTCTTTCTACATTTTTGCTTGTAATATTCTTCAGCGCCCGTGATCTTACTTCAATCTTTTTTTAACGGTAGTTCCATTGTTTACTAACTACTTTAACCATTTACCATTTCGGTAGCGTTTACAACATGTACACTCTTCCAAACTATCCTTCTCTTCGTCATTCACTAATTAGTCATTCACTACCTCTTGCCCTAATGAGAAAATGTTGAATATGGTGAAAATAAGACAGATACAACATTCGAAACCTTTTTCTAAGACACGACTTTCTTAACATACATTATGCTACTTTCCTCCACCTATTTTTAGTCAGATGGTTTCTGAAAAATATGTTGTTTAGTTTCATACTGGAATCTCGAAAAGTGCTTCTACTTAATTGGTTAGAGAGTAAGTTGAAGCATAGTATGATAAATTCTGACACAGTTTTAAACAAAAAGAAGTTTATTTACATAGTGCCAGATAGGTCATAATTACAAGGAATGTCCAAAATAAAAGCCAAGTCGCCGATCAACCAGAAGATTAAACCAGTATTCTTGTCGAGTCGTCGCCAGAATATGTACCAGAAAAATCTTGCCGTTGTCGGCGAGATACCAAAACAAGTCCATGTCGGAAATGTCCATGTCGCGTGGTCCACTGGTTGTACTCGCACCTTAAAGCACCACTTGTCGAGTAACAGATTAGAAACTGCATTGTCTTCTCCTCTCCGGCAGCTGGCTTGGCTTATAGTATATGCGCCGGGTTGCGCGCGCTGGTCCCTGCGACTCTCCCGGATTGATTGGTCGCGCCGTCGAGTACGGCCTTTGAACTCCCATATAAAGTGGTGGAGACCATTACAGTGACGCGGTCTCCTGCAGCACCTTCTTCCAGGAACTAAAATACAAACTGCTGCCAACTATACTTCAAACATTCGTAGGTTCGTGGGACGCTAGCAGGCGTACAATGTTACAAAAGATAACGTCGATGTTTGCGCTTTCTTCAGCTGTTTCTTATAATATATTATGAATAATTGAACATTTAGAAGACACATTTCGTATTTCTCACAAATTAGCCAATTTTTATGTGCGGAAGTTGTTTAACCTAACCTGCAACTGTACCCGCCGACATCAGCGCTTCCTATAGTAGCCCCTCTAACTTTGATGGAGAGTTGCAAGGGCATGGCTCATGATGGAAATACATGAGTGAGTTCTTCCGGTGGACCGATTTTAGCTGTTCTGCGCATCATCAGTTTGCGTCACGAACCAAGTGACCACAACACGGGCACTTCGTTTGAAAAGCTAGTCCAGACGCTGGCCGCCATGTTGCATGGAGAACGAGTAGTATTGAGAAACATTTTGAAAGTGGTACAAAATGACAATTTTCAACGGTAACCAACCAAAAATAACACAATGAAGGAGTAAAAGATGTAATACTTAAAATAAAAGCTTCATAAATCTGTTTCAATGGCTTGTAGCGAAGTGATAATTTTGGTATCTGGCTGGATTAAAAATTCCCGCTAATATTGCGACGCAAACTGGTGTCTGAAGCTCTTTGATTGAAGTCAGATTCGATGCGCAACCCCCCCCCCCTCTGGCCTGTCTTATAGTATATTCGCTAGGCCGCGCGCGCTGGCCCCTGCGGCTCTCCCTGATTGGTCGCGCGGCCAAGGCGCGGTAATGACGGTGCTACGAGTGGCGATGATGCCCTCTGAGCGTCGTTCCTCGCTGGTGCGTTTGCTGAGGCGTGACGGACACCGCTACAGACGGACACCCCCTGCTGCTTGCGGCGAGTAAGTGTGGCAACACCCGCCTAGCTGCGTTGTCGTAACTGCTGCCAGCGCGGGAGATTGAAAAAGCTGGCAGCAGACATAGATAGATAATGTTGTTTTATTACTATGCATTTCCAAATGTGTAAAATATTATGGTAATTCCTTAAGTGTAGTGCGTGTTATATCATGGAAGGTGTGAATCTAAGACCCGGCAAGGCCTACAGGTTGACCTGCGGGGTTTACCTCATATTTCTCCACCAAATAGGCTCCGCCCCTTCCAGTACAAGCTATATACCTCCGCCTGTTTTTCCAACTCTCATCATGTAAGGTTGTGTTGTGGTTATAAGAGAATTTGTGTGTAAGATTAGAGGATGGAATAAGAGTGAGGAAGGAAAGATTGCGCTCAGTCTGTTTCTTAAAATACTGCCCCAGCATTCAAGTATTAATTAGATAAATGGCGAAAATCTACCGATGAGAACAGCGCCTCTAGAATTATCCATACAGGGAGCGGCTGAATCTCACCTAACTATCTAACTAACGATAACAACCCTTCACTGTCGGAACTGAAACCCCAGGTCCTCCCTGCCACAGACACTGCAGTGACAACCGTTGTTGACCTGCACCATTTCAACCGACCATCGCCCTAGAGAGGAGGAATGCATGAATGAATGAAGTAAACGGTAATGAAACTAGCGTGGATTGAGAGCCAACAGAAACATACCCCGAATTCCCTGTTCACCACAAATTCCACATGCACTGCCCGAGATTAGAACAGCGGTCGCGGAATTGGATCGCGAGTGTTCTCGCGCGCTCCGAGCGCTGGGCGGTGCTAGTCCATGCAACGCCATTGTGTCTCTTTCCTCGGCGCCTTTCTTATTCATTCGCTCCACCGCGTTCGTGTCCGAGCGCGCTCGATTGCCTCGCACACGTGCACCTCCCCCCCCCCGCGCCCGCACATGCGCATGTGCCTTCTATTCCCTTGGTCACTCAACCTCGGGGCGCGCGGTGGGCAACGGTGGTGTTTGGTACTGGCCAGTGCAAAGTGCGCGTGTGGGCGGAAGGGCGCGTTCAGTAATACATGAGGACGCACGTGGGGGTCTGGGCGGGCGACGCACGCTAGCTACGAAGTCGGTAAATACGTCGGTGTAAACTATGAGAATGCGGGATAGGTCACGTTCCGTGGTGGAGCGTGCGGTAATGCAAAGTTAGAAAGTGGTCATGATGAGTTTGGGTAGTCAGGGTACAGTGAGTATGCAACTCTCTTAACAGTATGTGAGCTTGAAAGAGGAACTAAATAGCACTCACTAAAAAGGTGTTCACAAATAGTTGGTGAAAGTGATAAGTATAATATTTCTATATAATCTGAATTTATATAGAAGATTTTTTTTCACCAACTCAAAAAGTATATTATGCCGCAAGCCATGGTAAACTGCAGCGTAGACACAAGTGTATTGGCTTTGCTTCAACCTGTGTGCCCACTTCGCTTACAATACGCTTTTGTTCATTCAACGTAATTTGTGAAATAATAATTGAAAAGAAATTTAAAATTAATAATCGGTTATATCCATTTGCTCTTATAAGTCTATTCATCAATAATACTAATAACTCAAAACAAGATGTTTGAGAATTTTGAATGATTCTCTTAATTTATCAGTTATATTAACAAACAGTGCATACGTACTTTTAACGTTATTATGCAGTTTAACATAAAATTAGTGTGACTTAGGAAAACGGTGATGAGTAGGATGGATACCGTTTGTATGAGAAAAGTGATTCGGAGGAAATTCATTGGACTGGCTACATCGCCTACGTAGAATAAATCGCAACTCATCTCCAAGCAGCGCTCAAACATGACTGGCAGGGAGGCACACTGTTGGCATAGAGGTCAGTGAGACGACAGAGGTGGCAGCAGATGAGATGACCGGTTGGGGACCGGGGTAAAAGGGCAGGCATTGAGAACTGATTGACGGTCCCTCAGGGCATTCTGCGGGGACCAGGCTACATGGGCAGGAGGGCGAACTGTTTGCTGTAAGATCGTGGATGAGAGATCAACTGAACAGGGGGTGTATCCTTGCGCCCGGAGCGAGTTCGGGGGTCACTGAGTGAAGAGGCCATGGGGGAGCGGGGCGGCATTAGTGGCGGTCGCCGGGCTGGGGGGAGGGGGAGGGGGAGGGGGCGGTCGGGCGAGCGGTGGCCGAGGACGGCGCGGACGCAACGCTCCGAAACAAACGAGGATCAGATTAATATTTCAGGCGAGTCGGGCGGTCGGGGCTGACCCGGAATTCTAATGCAGCGCCGGCGCGCAGCAATTGCCGGGGCGAGATCAAAGAGTGAGCAGCCCCCGACGCCCGCGCGCTCGCCACCGCCACCGCCACCGCCACCGCCACCGCCTCCGCCAGCAGCACACTGGGCCCAGCGTGGGGGAAGAAGCGCACATGTGCCGCCAAAGGTGAGGCACTTCACAAATATTAAGGAGAAACCGACGCACTTCAGAAACACACGAAATGAAACAGGAGAAATGGCTCAGGGTATCAACTGGTCACTGTAATCCCTTTGTCCGGGAGGTCCTAAGTTCAAGTCCCGGAGGATTTTTGACACTAGCTTTTCAGCTAGGTCGAATTCAGTCGCAGTCTGGAGAAGAATTGTACCGGTCGACTGCTCTGATCGATAGTTCCGTGGTTTCTCTGATCAACACCAGGCGAATGCCGGAGCAGTACCCTAACAAACGGGTCACGGACCGCGCGCTATCTTTCTTACCTCTTCCTTGTCCTACCCTCTCCCTCTCCACACACACACGTACACTAACATGCACTACACTACCACATATTCCGGGAGACCGGTCGGGAGCTTAGAGCGTGTCCCTGCTGGGGCGGTGTCCCGCTGGTGGGAGAGTACTGGTTAGGGGGAAACCCCGCTAGGCGACGGTAGGTCGGCGCCGGATCTCGCCGTTCAGCGGGGGAAGATCACCGCCATCTCCCAAGGTAAAATATACACGACACTTACGGGACTAATGACCTAAGCTGTTGACGCTCCTGGAATAAACAACCACACGAAATGAAAACCACTGACAGTAAAAACAAAACTTTTCTCATTCAAAATGTTCAATTTTGCAAATAAAATATTCAGATAGTAATGAATAAAGACATATTGGTCCCCCACGTGCAATTTGGTCGATATGGTCGGAAGGGGTGGTAGAGGTAAAGCTCCACCTATTTCTCGCCGTCAGCAAAAGGGGGATGTTATGTGGCTAGCCCAGCACTCCAGCTGCCTTTAGCCCCAGGAAAGATCCTGGTACTCACTTGGAAAGGTTGAGTCGACCTTGAGAGTGGAATAGAAATCACCAGATAAGAATCTCAACCTTTCCGGTCCGGCCCGGTCCGGTCCGGAAGCCAGCGCTCAACACTGAGCCACCGCGGCTCCTGAGATACTAATGAATACTTCAGTAATTAATATAAGAAGTTTTATTTATATATTTGTTTACACAAGGTTTCGAAGACCTTCTACTCCTGAGGTCAAAGAGAGGAGGTCTAATGGGAATAAGATAGCAATAATAATGATGTGCATGATAATGGAGAAAAGGCATATAAGGGAGATGCAACGAAAACCCAAGGGAAAACCTGCCAATAGTTTATTTCACCATCTCATGAATTGGCTGGGGATCGAATGCGGGCACCAGCTGTGATAGACTTGCATCTAGCTTTTCTGCCAGATGAACACTAACGAGGAAGAAGTTAATGATGAAACAAAAATATGATGTTTTAATCCAATCATGCAAAGCTAATGAAATAGTATTTTAAATTCAATCAAATATATTTATTACCAAAATAATGTATAACTTATTATATGTAAGAAACGTTTAAAACTTTTAAAAGGATAATATTATTAAAAATAAAGAATTGCATTATTTATTAAATAATATATGTAATCGCTGAAATCGACATTTTTGACTAATCTTTACGTATGATGTCTGTTGTAAACCATATTAATATCCTATAGTAACAATCATCGGTTTAACAATTTCATTTGTATAAATTAAGTATCTCATTTCTTTTCAATTTTGGCTAATAAAAAAATACATGTATATTGAAATTATAACTTGTCCGAAAATAACAGACTACTTGCAACAAATAATTGTTATGTCATTATTATAAATCTTTTAAAAATCAATTGTAATTTATCATGGATATAAACAAATGGAAACAAAGCAAAATGAAATATTATTTCTTCATAATCATTTCACCATATATCGTGCCTGTGGCAAAATAATGCTACATGTGACAATGCAATTCATCTCTCCAGCAAAATAATCGTTGGAAGCTACGAAAAACTTGAAGGTATGTGGAAAAATGAGACGTACCTACACTTTGAGCATATTTTATTTCCTTTGTACGTGCTACATGTTTTTAATTTTTTGTTTGTTAAAATTCTTGCCTGAAATAAAAAAAAATTCGCTCTGCCGGTTTTTGCGCCATATCAGCCCACCGTTGCCGGCAGTCCGCCCGCCCACACGTCCGCCCGCTGCCGCCCGCCCGCCCGTCCGCCCGCTGCCGCCCGCCCGCCCGTCCGCCCGCTCGCTCGCTCGCTCGCTCGCCCGAACGCCCGCCCGCCCGCCGGCCGCTCTGGCGTTGAGCTATTGCCCGTAGAGCGCTCTTTCCAGGTGGCTTTCGCGATTCTGCGCTCCGTTAATCCAAGCGCTGCTCTGAAAAACGCACGAGTCTCTGTCGAATGTGAACTTCGGTACAATTGCCTTCCCCCGAAACTGCGTTCGTTCGCGAGCACGTTCGTCACGAACGCTTGGTACTGGTGAGAGGCAAAGAACAACGTATACGCACGTTTGGTAACGTTTGTGTCAATACGTTTTCATGAAACGATTTCCTGTGTGAAATTCGATAACAAATTATTTTCCTGAGAGGAGAAGAAGAAGATGAAAAAGAAGAAAAGATAAAGAAGAAGAAGAAATGTAATAAACTGACATTACCTACCAAATCAAAAAAAAACAACAAATTATTGTTTGATAAACGGTATTGATATTGAAGACATAATTTTCACTTTAATATATTTCTAAAACTAAAGAAATATTAACAACTTTATTTTTAATTTCGTTCACAAGTGGGATGACAATATAAAGGAATGAAGAATTGTATTTTATAAATTTATGTTTTCAATACTTACAACGTTCACATAGTACCAAAAATGGAATTTATGAAATCAAAACTTTGTGGAAATGCTGAAAAATAAATCTCCTACGGCCTAATTACTATCGTTAAAAGTACAAACGGTTTTTATCAAAGTAATCTATGTAGAGTCTTCAATACGTAATGAGTCAGTATTATCATGAATTCGCACAATATTTAATATTAGTATTTGCGATGAAATAATTATACTTTTCTTTTCATATCGGCACAAATAAAAACCAAATAATGTCTAATGAGATAATGTTTTATTCCCTGAAATAAATAACTCTCTATGTTATTTTAATAATATACATACCTTTTGGGGCTCTCACACGCAACCAATCTTTTTAAATGAGGACTCTATAGAAAGAGAGTTTCACAGAGACGTGAAGAATTGAACTTTGACTTTAAAAATATAAAGGATTTATTTAAAATTCGCATCTAAATATTATCGTCAAATGCAACCCACAACAACCTGTAGGATTTTTTTATAGATATCGTTAAATACCTCCTAAACGCAGCGTTTTATGGCCTTAAAAATTAAAATTGTGAGGACAAAAGCTTCAAAGAAACGTTTCTCATACCCTCTTCTACAGGATGCGATCTTTTTGAAAATTCTATTACATTTTGCTTGTTCGACTCTTCTCGATTCTACCCCACCTCTTCAGAGCTTGTAGAATCTACAACTGTATGTGAAATTAAACTAATTCCTTGATATTATATGCAACTGAATTACACAGGTGAACCTCTATACTCGGCAATAACATTAAATTTAAATGAGATTAGTTTGTATTGATAAGAATGTATTCTATTGTTATCAGTTACTAGGAAACATATAGAACAAGTGACGGAGGGTAAGAGGGTCTTGGAGGAAAAGATATGTTACAAGCTTAATATGGAAATGGCAAAATAGAGAAGAGGGTGGGGGGTCTAACACGCGAGAGTTCTCGCACGGGTACATTAGTGTGTATATTTTGAGAGCTTTCAGAATTGTAGACCGTGAATATAAAACAATGATATTGTAGAAAAAAATAATTTGATGGACGGGGTTTTTACGATAAGATTTTCCAGGAACATTAAGATGAACTACAATATATTTAACTTCTTATTGAATTGATTAAAAAATTTGAATGCTGTATGCTGAATTATGCTGAAAGTACCTTGTGGTGACACTCTGAGAACAACGATTACTTCGGCTTAGTAAAAAATTCATTTGAAAGTCAGGAAACAGGATTCAGGAATATCAGGAAACAAGAATTCTGTAAGCAAATTAAAATTTATAATGGCAATTCCCACAAAAGCAAAAACTTCAGACATGATTTAGAATCGGGTTTCGAAATTGCAAAGGGAATGTAGAATTTCGCAATACTCACCGTAGCGTGAAACTTCCAAACTCAATAAAAGTTTTCTAATCGATATTAATTAATGCAAGAAGAATTCGTATTACAAAGACCTGATGTTTAATACTGAACCGTGAATTTTCGCTTTGATTTTTTTCATTAGTTAGGTACGCACAACCTGTTTCACACGCTAGACTTTTCTCTCTCTCAAAAACACTCTGACGCTCTTCCAAAATGAAGGTATCTTGATAATGTATCTTCATCATTTGTGAACGGTCTATTGCAAGTGAGAACTATCTCATTGAAGACTGATGTGCGCAATTTGTTAGTAGTTAATATTCATTGGAAGACAAAACTTAAGAAAAGAGTGTTATTTTTTTCTCTCCATGAAAATGTAGGTATTTTCATGCTACTTTTATTTATTGTAAAAACGTATATGCATATTTTACATTTTACTTCTTTCCTTACAGCTTTTATCCAACCAACAGCCGGTTACCCTTTACGTCCCGATGGGACGCATATTTGACCATACACTAGACCAACACACTTGTGGGCTCCTCTGATCGGGGGTCAGCAGAACGCGAGGTCCTCCGTGACAACACATACAAAGTCGAGGGACAAACAACCATGCCCAAGGCGGGACTCGAACCCGCGACCCTACATTTTACTAAATACACTAATTTATTAGGTACGCACTACTACTTGTCTACTTGCACGATTACAGGTCTACTTGCACGAATCATTTGAGCGCAAATTATTAACATACTGAAATTATTGTATTCTTTTTTTGAAAATATACTTTAGGGATACTACACACGTGTGCCTCCTTTTAGATCCCGCTATGAGATTTTAATTTTATTAAGTGAACACAATCAAATTATATGTAAGTACCTTCTTTAAAGCCTTGTGTTACAGCTCCTTGTTCCTTAAACGAACTCAACTGCAGTCAGTCCGTTTAGAAACAGCAAACCGAAACGAGAATAGGGAGAACACAGCGGTCTCTAGGCGGCCGTAGTGGACGTCGGGCGGGCGGAACGGGTAAACGCAGAGGAGCGAAGTAACACCGAAACGCCATTACACGGAACGGCACGATAACAATAACAAAAGAAAATCGTTCGCAGTCCCGGAATGCCATTACTCCGGGTGACCTCCCGCGCGACCGCAGCGCGCTCTACACTGGGCCTAAATAGACCAAAAGCAACAAAAAATTAAAATAGATGATTAAAAATGGATAATTTTTAGGAACAAAATTAATTAAATTAGTCTCAAAATTCTGCTGTTACTTGTGCGTGGTGAAGGTTAGTCCGTTGGTTGTTAGTGATCCCGGATGCGTCAACAGCTTAGGTCATTATTCCCGTAATTGTAGTGCGTGTTTTTCCTTGGGAGGTGGTGGTGGTCTTCCCCCGCTCGATGTGAAATTCGGCGCCGACCTACCGTCGGTGAGCGGGATTTCCCTCAACCAGGTATCTCCAACAAGCGGGGCACCGCCCCAGCCTGGACAAGCTCTAAATACCCGACCGGACTCCCGGCATGTGTGGTAGTGTACTGCATGTTAGTGTAAGTGTGTGTGTGCGTGTGTGTGTGTCAGGATTGAGGATACGACAAGGCATGGGAAGGAATGATCGCGCGCGGTCCGTTTGTTAGGGTACTGCTCCGGCACTCACCTGGTGTTCATCAGAGAAACCATGGAAAATCTCCCGATCAGAGCAGCCGGTCTCTAGAATTCTCCTGTAGACAGTGACTGAAATTCGATCAAGCTGACAAACTTGTGTCGAAAATCTTGCCACTGTAGGGACTCTAACGTAGGACCTCCCAGTCAGAGGAACTGCACTGATAATAGTTGATGCACTGAGCTACCTGTTTCGGTGCATGGTGAAAGTGTGCGTACTCCAGAATACGAATGAAACCGAATCTTATCCAAAAACTAGATGTAGCTACTAGTAATATTTAGATTATTTTTGTCGTGTAATTAAACATTGGAAGCAAACACACTGGTGCGGAAGCTTCTAATTCATTGATTGATTGATTCCAAGTACGTCAACCTCTAGGGACATTAGTGTTGCGAATACTTTTATGCCTGGTGGTGGCGCTGTATCTCCTCTGCTGAATGGTGAAATCAGGTTCTGAATTACCTGGCATCTTTCAGAGGAATTCCCCACCCAGTTATCCCTTCCAGCAAGCCCTCCTCCTCCACCCGATCTGAGGCAAGTTCTAAGCTCCTGTGTGGTGGTGTAATGCATGTAAGTATGTGTGTGTGTGTGTGGGGGGGGTGTAAGTAGAGATAATAGAACAACGAAAGGTCGCTCGAGGTCCGTGACTCATTTGTTAGGGAACTACTCTAGTATTGGTCTGAAATTGATTGAATAAACCATTGAAAACTACTAATCAGAGCAGGAGGCCGCTAGAATTCTCTTCTAGACAGCGGATAAATTCGACCTATGACAAGATAGAAAATCCGCCACCGTCGGGACTCGAACCTAGGGCCTCCCGGTCAGAGACATCGCGTAAGCTTCAACGCTTCAATCCTAACGGTCGCAAGTAGTATCCCGCACAAACCATTCAAGTGGGCTTCAGATCTTAAGTGGCACCAAGTGTATCAGGCTAGTTCAAGGTACATCAATTAACATTAAATTCATGTAGAAAAAGCTTGAATTAGAGAAAACATCAATCTTGGAAAGTTTAACGGTGTTTCATTTTTAGATCGCTTATATTTTATAAAGTTAGTTTTGTTCTATGTAAACCTTGCTGTGCTCTGAGATACACAATATTCGCAGAGCGCCAGTGTGCCTGGACCCACTGCGCCGGCGCGGCGGGAGGGCGGGAATGCAGGCGGTCGGGCGCGCGGGCAGCCCGAGCGGAAAAGGCCGGGTTCGTGTCCTCGTTGGCGCGAGGGCCCAAATGGGAAATGCGCGTCGCGCCCTGAAAGCGACGCCCGGCGGCGCGACGCGACGCGACGAAACGCGTGCATGAGGCAGGGAAGGGGGCGGGGGATAGGGTGGGGGGAGAGAGTGGGAATGGGGTGGAGGAGATGGTCAATTGAGATGAGGGTTGCGAGGGTAGGGGAAAGGGTAGGTGTGACGTGACAGCAGTCATGGGGGTGGGGGTGAGGGAAGTTGCTCGAATGGCACCTGCCCTTTGCTCTCTCTCAGCCAAACGTTTGGTGCATAAGGGTGTCATGCTCTCTCAGTTTCCGTCCAGCTCTACCCATTATCAGTTCCTCAACAAGATTCACACCAGTTGACCTATAACATGTCGTTCTACATTACTGCAGCATCACGCACGCAAAGCTAGATAGCCGTAAAGTGAGTTAGTGACTCCCGATATTACAAATCTGCAAAATCATACAAAACAGAAAGAAGTGATGGACCGGCAGGATGGGCAAAGGGATCAGATGCTTTCCTGATTCAGAAATTCCGTACGGTACGCGAAGGAAACAAAAATATGTTAAGTCCGAAGAGGACAAAATGAAAAAATTAAGGGAAGGCAAAGAAATGTTGGTGATGAAAAGTTTGATTCTATGAGAGGCAACATTTGTTGTCAATGAATGAAAGTAAACATGAATCTACAGTTGAAATATCACTTAAGTATTGACATATCGAGTTGTAAGACGCGCTGCAGAGAATTAATGTCTTTTTTAATTTGTAATATAAGTATTTAATGTTAAGATAACATTTTTATCTTCATACATGTTTACTACCTCAATAATAAATTCATTCTTCTCTTGTGCTGGGTTTGCAGATGATTGCTCTGCAGATTATTGTCTCATATAAGGTCTGCAGGTGATTGATCATCAGGTCATGGTTGTTGCTGGATCATTAGGTCTGTAGATGATTCTTCCCATAAGTTAATAAAAATATTAGTGTATCAGAGAAACTATAGCCAAGCATGACAAAATCACAGGCACTGTAATAATATTCGTAGGACGGCTATCTATCACAATTGTCTTCAATTAGTGTTTCGTAACAAACCAATCTCAAAGTTTTCATATGGAGTGCAACTTTTTAAATTTTAAATAAATTATAAGTAATTTGGCAAAATTATTCGTCTAAAATGATGTGTTGCATGTACTTGCTTTATACAAATCGCGTATGTCAAAGGCTGGAATTTTGTCTCCTCCTCATGGAATTCGTAGTAAAAAGTTAACTGAGGTAAGTGGTCAGGTCAGGTTAGGTTAGGTGATTTTATGTATTAAAAAATTACGAGTGGCACGGTAGAACTCGAAACTGCCTCTAAATAGCATTAAAAACTTCCGTCCAGTATCGCAGTCTGATTCTTGACTCAGAATATCTGCTATTCCTTGACACAGTAATGTAGTTTACCTACCTTACCCAACTTGTGTTTACTATTGTGCACTTCACTCGGTTTAAATAAGAAGCATTTTTATAAATGATATATAATTATTTTGTTTTATTTCTTTTAAATCTGTATAAAGGGCTCTAATATAAACATCAGTGGAGTATACTACACTGCAGGTGTATACCACTTTCTTTATAATGCAATAATCATATTAAGTAAATTAATAGTATACTTTAGTTGAGTAAAGCACGTAATTTTCGTTTAAAGTGGAACTCGGAATGAAATAGGTTAGAGACTATCGAAGAACCGTTTCAGTGGCGTGGAGATCGCGGACATTTTTGTAAAGTGCGTCGTAAGTAAAAAAGGAAGTATTCCTCTAGAATAATGGTCGTACGGTCTCGCCAACATATGGCGAACTCACTGACAAGGAAAAAAGAGGGGTATGTTGCTGTGGAGATAGAATCGACTGGGTAGAAGAGAAGATGGATAAGTAAATGATAGGTCAGATAAGGCCACATGAAATAATGGGTTAGAGGAAAAATAGGAAAGACAGTAATCCCCTTAGAAGACGGATGAATGTTAAACAATGTGCGGGAGAGAGCTGCAAACAGAAGATCTGGGGTTAAAAGTGCAAGGACACGTAACTAGAGAGGGCGGACGCGCAAGCGAGGGTAAAAGGCAGTGCAGCGCGGCGCAAGCATAAGGCATAAGGAGAATGACTGGGAGGGCAAACAGATAAACTGCTACCTTAGGCGAGACAGGTCGCAGTCCAGAGAGCACGAGAGCATCATTGGGATGTGGGAGATACGAAGGCGAACCGTCGGGAGTGACGGAACATCTTCACATGAACAGCAGTGAGGAAGGAAAGACTGAATGGGAGTGAGTGTGGAAGGGAGGGTGGACGAACGGAGGATTGAAGCAGAGGATTGAGGGCACGCAAAAAAAAAACGATATTGAGGCGGCGGCCAGGCGGACACTAGATAGGCGGATGAACAAACTGGCGGGAGAGTGGGCGGGTGGAAGTGAGAGTGTCTGAATAAGAAAAAAGGACGGGCAAATGAGGACTGAAGGGCGGAAACGAAAACAGACAATGCGAGAGAGTGAGCGTAGAACTACTCCATGGTGAGAGGATGCCGCATGAGCGAGTAATTGGACTGGTAAATGTGCGAGAGAGGGGAGAGGGAGAGGTTGGGAAAACGAGTCGGTGAGCAGTCGAGTGGGCGAACAGACTATCGGACGAGTGAGTGAGTGAGTGGGCGAGTGAGTGGGCCATTGGCCGAGTGAGTGGTCGTTTAGATGAGTGAGTGGGCAGGTGGGTATGTGGGTGGATGGGTGGTAGGCAAGTGTGTAGGTGAGCAGCCGACTTGGAGAGTAGGCAAATGGGCGGGCGGACGGGGCGATGACGGCTTGGCGGCGAGTGGGCGGATTGGCGAGTAAGTGGACGGGGAGACGAGTGAGTGGGCAGGTGTGTGTGTGAGAGGATGCGTGGGTATATCAGTGTGTAGGAGAGTGGGAGGGCGAACGAGTGAGAAAAAATGCGGGTGGGTGGGGCGGGCGAGTCGGCGAGTAGACAAATGTGCGGGGGCGGCCGGGATGACGGCTTGGCAGCGAGTGGGCGGTGGGCGGGTGGGCGAGTGAGTGGGCAAGTGGGCGTGTGGCTGGATGAGTGGGTAGGCGAGTGTGTGGACGAGCAAGTGAGAAAGAATGTGGGTGGGTGGGTGGGCGGGCGAGCGGGCGGGCGAGTCGGCGAGCCGGCAAATAGACGAGCGGCGGGGGGAAAGAGGGTTTGGCAAGAGGACTGGTGTGCGGGTGCGGATGCGGGTGTGAGCAGGCAAGTAGGCGGGTCGGCGAGTGAGTAGACAGGTGGATGTGCGGGTGGATGAGTGGGTGGATGAGTGGGTAGGCGAGTGTGTGGGCGCGCGAGTGAGAAAGAATGCGGGTGGGCGGGCGGGTGAGTCGGCGAGCAGGCAAATGGCCGGGCGGACGGGAGGACGAGGGCTTGGCAGGTAGACTGGTGTGCGGGTGCGGGTGGGGTTGTGGGTGGGCGAGTGGGCGGGCGGGCGGTGCGCAGGCAGTGCTCCGCCCGGCGGCAGCTGGCGGGGCTAAATTGTCCGTGGAATTGCTGTCGTTGCCGTTTCGCTAAATTCGCCCGAGGTTTCTGCGGCAGATCCCGGGCGCGGCGAAGGTTGTTCGTTTCGCCGGGAGATTCAGCGCAGAAGAAGCGGCGGCGCAGCGGCGGAGGCGGACTGCGCTGCTTATGCGGAAAAGACCCAGTTGGAGGAGGTTGATTTCGTCGTGTACAGCGTCGCTTGGCTTGACTGCCATGTACTCTGATTGAGACACGCAATTTGTCCAATTTGTAGTTAGCGCTAAATTTAATCATTGTAATACCCTAAACTGAGTATACCAGTGTCCGGATTTTCGTGAATTTCCTGTGCTTCCCCGATCAAGACCAGGCGAATGCCAGAAAACTACCGTAATAAACCGTCTAAAAACTTCGCGTGATCTTCCCTTTCCCTTTCTTATCATCTTATCTCCCATTACCACATGTACACATACACGTATATGCACTTCACTACTACACAAGTCCGGAGGTCAGCCACGTACAAACAGTTTATCCTTAATCCTTAAAATCCTTCAAACCGTCCCTATATTCCAGCGGGGAAGAAATACCACAACCTCTAGGATTATAATATGTACTATATTTACATAAATAATAACCTACGTAGTTGACGAAGGGTACAACAAAAATGGATCCAAAAATATTTTGTATGAACTTCATATTTCCAGAGATATACTGAAATGTAAACCTGACAAATTCTATGAGAATTAATTATTTTAATTTTAAATTCACACCGTTGTAGAAAGCCAAGTTATTTCGCGTAAACAAAAGACATTGTGTGCGTAGCCGGTGTAATTACAAAACTTGATTGTGAACTTTCAAATGACATAACAAAGGGCTCTATTAATGATATTTACGACATAATTGCGAGTACTTGTGGAAACACAAAGCATCATTAGGGATAATATAGCATTCAGGGATCTTCCGCCTTCACGAATTTAGTTTGTAATAAAAACAACCTTGTTTTATTTCTTTCTCCTTACTGTTTAAGTTCACGGTTTCCGCGCGAGCATTGACCACAGATACACGGACAGACGGACAGACATACAGTTAGGTGTTTTGTCGTCAATCGGATTTCTGGATTCACACACTAAACATGAATTGTGAATACGCAACCAGCTTTTCTTTACCAGTTTTTCTTTACAAGGGCCCGACAATAAGAGTTTTTCTGTCGAATAATCTTCGTTTTCTGGCGCACGATTAAAATAATTTCTCTTCGTGTCAAGTAAGATAGAAAAGTAAAATCGTCTACAGAGCCACTAACCCGTCATGCATCGGTATAAAAGTTACAAAGAAACGGAGCGTCAGAGTTAAATAATGCTTATCTTTGATTTTTATAAATTTCAAAAGTTGAAACTGGAATTTTGCCATTGAATTGAGTGAATTGTGAAAACGATATCAGCAGCCACAAATGACCGCCGCAGCCAGCGTTGCACTACAATGTAGAAGATAGGACATACTTCTTGTAGGATACTGAGAGTTGTTTCATCTGATAATGCAATTAATAAACAGCTTTTTTGAAAGCTACTTTTTTATCAATCGATAAAAATCAAGAGAAAAGACCTCTGCCTTAGTGATAGCCCGTCAGAGAAATTAAATGTTACAACGGATATACTGTTAAAAACATCTTCTTACCTATCTTTATTTAAATCGATTGTCATCGATGAAATAAAAGAAATGCAAATAAACGGACGCCAATTCGTAACAAATTTTGAACATATTATTTGTCAAAAAAATGTGAAATATCTTCATTCTGTACGTTATAGTCTCGGTAACGTGAGGGTGAGGCTAAAACGGTTACTTTTGAATTTTTAAGATAACCCATTCATAGCAAAGAAATTATAATGGTGTGAAATATGAAACAAGACACCTGGGGATTCATTAATATTTGGTGTCACTATTAGCGAATTGTTGTATAAAAATGGCGCTGCAAATTGTTTTGATGAGTCGAAGGGCGGATCAGTTTTATTAAAGTCAAGTTGAGCGGTGATTGCCGTTCCGAAACGGCGGGATGTTTTTCTGCTTACGCAACAGACCTCATGAATGTACAGCGACGCTTCCAGTCAGATGGTAAATTACTGCATCGAGTGAGATAGAGGCTACGATGGAATCGAGAAACTTTTTAAGGAAAACAATTCATCTAAATATAAAACGACAAAAAATACGTATCGCTTACATTATGACCAACACGTTCGTGTTATTTTTACATCCTTCATACGGGGTATCGTTTGACATACCATGAAAGCTTTTTATTTTCTTGGATAGTAAAAATGGAAAAGTAATCTTATATTGATACAAAAATCCTGGATATTGAAGATCAAACTCTACAAATAACCACCATATAAACAAATATTATCCTGATTTTAATATTACTGTACTGTGTTTACGATTAAAATTCCTCAAATGTGCTCATAACTCCACATTTCCAAATTACTGGTTAGTTCAGATTTCATCACATTTACTAGATAAATCATAAAGCTAACCCCTCTTTGACTGAAAGGACTAGTACACTACTTTTTTGTGACAGTCTTCTGGCAGAATTAGGAAGACAAATGACCCCCTTTTCTTAGACCTCTTAGTAGGCTATTCAATACTGGACCATAAAAGGAACGCGGACATCAAAGACGAATTAAAGATCTTCAGCTTAACTGAAAAAATAGATACGCTAAGAAAGAATTGGCATGATTATTTAATGAGAATGCCGGAAGATCGAATGCAAAAAATCCTCCACAACTACAACCCGTACGGGAGGAGGAGTAGGGGCAGACCGATAAGGCGATGGAAGGATACTCTTGAAGACGGAACGGGCCAATAGGCTCAACCCATGATGATGATGATGGAATGACACCCAGCCATATCCTCACCCATCTTATGGTTGTAAGCATTTGCTGTCCAAATCTGTCCCTCAGCACTTCTGCCTCTGTAGAAGTTCTCACTCTGCCCCTCAGCAGTTCGAGAAACACAGCATAGACGTATCATCTCCAAGTAGTCGTATAACCTTAACTTCGTTAAACTGTCCTGGATACAAAGGAATACATTCGTCCTTGGGCATAAAGTTGCTCGCCTCACTCACATGACCATCCAGATGACCCAGAAACTGAAAACAAGTGGAACGTACCATACGAGCCATCTTGGTTTGCCGTGCGATAACATTTGCTACAAGGTTATAAAGATACCTAGGAATGCGTCTGACATTTTGCCGCTTTGTGGAACAAGTGTCGGGGTACAACTTCACAAAGAGAATTGCGGAGCTCTGAAGCTCCGAGGGAGCAGTGGTGCGCTCTATTCGAGGAAATCCCGCACATGGTTCCACAGAACGTGGGGTGAGGCGAGGCGAGGCGGAGCGAGTCGGTGTGAGGCGAGGCGGGAAGGAGAGATTGGGGAGTAATGGGTGGAGAAGAAAGAGCGGAAAGTTTAAGGGAACAACGTGAAGCATAGTTGAGGAGTCAAGGGTGCAGATTAAGGAGTTGAGTCGGTACGAGGCAAGGCGGTAAGGAAAGAGTGGGAAGTTTAGGGAAAGAACGTGAAGTATAGTTGAGGAATCAGGGGCGGGGAATACGGAGCGAGTCGGTGCGAGGCGAGGCGGGAAGGAAAGAACGGGGAGTAATGGGGGAAGAAAATGAGCGGGAAGTTTAAGAGAAGAACGTGAAATATAGTTGACGAGGAAGAGTCGTGGTTTAAGAAGCGGGAAGCAAGAATCAGATATGAAATGATGAGCCGGATATTGGAAGAGATAGGAAAGAAGGGTAAAGGGGCAAGATATGCAAGGTCGAGATGGGCTGAAGCAGGCAGTGAAGTAGAGGCGGACAAGACGAGGCAAGAAGGTAGTAGTGAGGTAGTGTGGTAGGTAGGCCTCGTTAGAGGCTATTGCACAAGATCAGTCTCCTCCTCTCCTTCGCGACAGATCCGAGACGTGGATAAGTGAATGAGTGAAATAATTCAAGGCGTTGTCATTTCCAACAATATTTTTGGCAATGACAATGCCTTGAATTATTTCATTTTAAATGCCAACGCCAACTCGCCGCTAACCAAAGTGAGTGCGTTTGGATTGATTTTGGACGTAGGAACTACTTTCGACGTTAGCCCGCTTTGTGTGGTTCATATGATAATTGGAAATGATTAGGTTTCTTCCGTGTTGAATCGAACCTTTCGTTGGCTCGTCTCCAGGTATGTCCCATAGCGGGCACCATTCTAGCCTGTAGAAGCTCTTAGCTCCCATCTGATCTCTCGATGTGGGCGGTAGTGTAATGCATGTAAGAACAAGTGAAAGCGTAAAATAAAAGAGGAACGGAGAAAGATGAGGAAGGGAAGATCGCGCTCAAATCTCAGTCCATTTGTTAGTTTACTGCTCCGCCATTCGCTTAGTATTGATCTGAAAAATTACGGAAAACTAACGAGCGTAGTAGTTCCACTCTAGAATTCTCCTTCTTCCTGTGGTTGACACCGACCCAGTTTTGAAGCTATTCCCGAAAATTCACTACCGTTGGACTTACACAGTAGTACTTTCCAGTCTGAGTTGCTGCAGTGGCAACGAATAGTGTCAATTTGCCAGTAAGGCTCGTGTCTCGAGCTCGTGTCTCGAGCATTGACGTGCGTCACCTAATGCTGATGACAGCTGCGTCGACGCCTGCCCATACGAATCACTTAACGCGCGTCGTACATTAACACTGTATCTTATACGAAACAGCACACGAGCGCACTTTATGACGTCCATTGTGTCCATAGGTCAAGCAAGACGCTTAAGCTAAGACGTAAGTCAAAATAACGTGCATTTTGTAGCTTTCAACGCGCGACGCTCTCTAGGCGACGAGCATTGGCGACAACGCACGTCGCCAAAAGCACTCCTGTGCCGTTTTGCTTAAGATACAGTGTTAATCTACGACGCGCGTTGAGTGACACGTGTGCCTAGGCATCCACACAGCTGACGTCATCAGCGTACGGTGACGCGCGTCAGCGCATCGCTTCTGTTCATAGGCCTATAGTACAGACACATAGTACAGGCCATACTACAAACACTGACAAATAGAACAGATAGGGGTGTTACGGGGACAGAGTGGGACTCCGAATCGAAGTAAAGAGAAGGGCGAGAATGGTCGGGCGAGATCAAAGTAAAGAGAAGGGTGAGAGTGGTCGGTACAGACAGGGGTGTCACGAGGACAGGGTGGGACTCCGAATCGAAGTAATTAGAAGGGCGGGAATGGTCGGGCGAGATCAAAGTAAAGAGAAGGGTGAGAGTGGTCGGTACAGACAGGGATGTCACGAGGACAGGGTGGGACTCCGAATCGAAGTAATTAGAAGGGCGGGAATGGTCGGGCGAGATCAAAGTAAAGAGAAGGGTGAGAGTGGTCGGTACAGACAGGGATGTCACGAGGACAGGGTGGGACTCCGAATCGAAGTAATTAGAAGGGCGAGAATGGTCGGGCGAGATCAAAGTAAAAAGAAGGGTGAGAGTGGTCGGTACAGACAGGGGTGTCACGAGGACAGGGTGGGACTCCGAATCAAAGTGAAGAGAAGGGCGAGAATCGTCGGGCGAGATCAAAAAGGGGCGGGGGCTAGTCGGCATAGAGCGGAGGCAGGACGTGGCGGAGCGGCGCGGGTGGGGGTGGGGCAAAACGCCGGCGGCGAAGGGGTGGTGCGCACGGGGGCGTAAAGCTCCATCTGACGCACCTCGCGGCGCCCAGTGGATTTCCACCGAAACCTAGGGCGCAGCTCGCGCCGGGCGGCCAGCGCAGGCTCCAATTTACATGAGCGCCAGACGCAGGGCGAAGGGTTAAGAGGTGGGCGGAAGAGGTTATGAAAGCCTGCGGAGAAAGCACGGAGAGAGAGGGAATATCAGAATAAATGATGATACGAGGCAGAGAATGAAAAAGTATAGCAGGGTGGCTGAATAAATGTTACTAATGAGGATTATGCCTGGAAGCTGCAGGTCCCTCCTGCGTTCAGATTAAAGGATTACTCGCTTCAATGAATATTATTTGGATATCTTCTGTATTGAAATATATTAATTGTATTCGTGGAAGCTTTTAAAAGATTATATTTTTATTATAAAAATCGTGATATATTATCCCGATATCGTATCATAAACCGCTCCTATATTATTTCAGTAGTATACATTCATTTTGCGAATTTCCCTCGCAGCCCATCTTCATAAATAAGATCTCTTAAGAAAGAGTATTTCATGGAGTCGTGACGAATTGAATATTTATTTTAAAAATATGTTGGATTTATTTAAAAAAAGGCATCTAAATAATCACGTCAAATGCAACTCAGAACACTGTCGGATTTTTGAATCTGTGTCGTTAAATAACTCATAAATGCTACGTTTTAGGTCATTAAACATTAAAATTTTGTGGCTTAAGGCCTCAAAGAAACGTTTCGCACACTGTATTCTACAGAATGACATCTTCTTAATCATTCTATTACATTTTTGCTTATTCGGCGCTTCTCGATTCTATCCCACCTGTTCAGAGTCTGTAGAATCTTCAACTGTATGTGAAATTAAACAAATTACTTGATATTCTACACGATTGAATTTCACAGGTGTACCTCTCTGCTCGGTAATAACGTAAAATAAGAATAGTTTGTATTGACAATGGTGTATTGCTTTGTTATCACTTACAAGGTGACATACGAGTATATAGAACAACTGACGGAGGATAAGAGGATCTGGAGGAAAAATATTTATTACAGGCCTAATATGAAAATGAAAAAATCAAGAACTCGATGGGGTTTAACATGCGTGAGTTCTTGTACGGGTACTCTAGTATAGCAATAATACATTAATAACCTATAATACAACATATTACAAAAAATCATATTGATGAATTCCCTGAAAATTCAAAGTTTTCGTTTCTGAAGTTCGTGTCATCACAAATTACTGACGCAAGAAGAGTATCCAGAGTTATAAAATAGGGATACCGATAAAATACGAGTAATTCCTTTCTCCTACGATTAAGTAAAAGAGATGCAAGGTACTACAGGAGAAATAATGAAACGAAGATTAGAACGGTTATGAACCAACTACTTTACTTAAGTTCCTGAAGGGATCCACAGGATCTGTAGAGGTAAAGCTTCTTAGTTCGCAGCTCGTTGAATAAAACTATCATCAGCTAGCGTTTCCTTCCTCTCGCTCGTCTAGAATATGGCCCAAAGTTTACAGGAATGAAATATGCCAGGAAAGTTTCAAATATCTCAGGTGCTTAAACGAACTCTTGTGTTCCAGTAAACCGCATTACGAGGTGCACATTTTGAAAAGTTTCTCAAAATTAGCTCCAAATTGTTTCTTTAAATTTCTTGTAATAATAAAGTAAAATACACTTATATATGTGACATAGGTTGGATTTTCACGGTTAGATTGTTTTGGAAATTTTAGTAGTTTTCGTGCAATCGTGCGTGGAATATTTGCAATTTACAAAAATAACAAAAACAAGATTTTCTCATAAACTGCTCCACAGTTTTCTTTACATTTTGGTAGGGGTAGTGCTATTTGGTATTAGTAGGGGTAATGCAATTTTTTTTACTAGACTCTCACGTCAGTAATATTAGAGACAATTTCTTCATAATATTGTATTTATGAGTATATGTGCTTCAAATATTATCCTATGAAGTTTCTCGAAAAATCAGCAGTTTTCTGTAAAAGTTAACTGAAAGTTTCGCATTTTCAGAAATGTTCAAACGCCATTTTTTGAAAAATTGCTCCAAATTTTTTTTCCAACGGATAGTCCTAGTTGTACTGTTTAATACGATGTAAAGTTCATTTTGGTGTATTATTTTGTTATTTCAAAAATTACACAAATGCATTTTTTCTGAAATATCGCTGACTCCGTTAATATGCACATTTCCATCGATTTGTATACATTATTATATTTGTGAGTGCAAGAACTTTAAATGCATTCAAATGAATATTTTCGAAAACTCAATACATTCCTGTAAGAAGGAGCTTCGAATTTTGTATTTACATTAATGCTTAATCGCCATTTTTTAGGAAAGCGAAAAGTTGAGAAAATGTCAAAAAAAATGTATTTGGGAGGCGATAGCTGGCATATAGCACGAGAATGAGACAAGCCCATAAAGCCAGTCCACACCAAGGAAATTAGAAAAAAAATACTACGATAAAGTCTGTGAGATTCTGTAGCTCTACTAGTTTGTCTCTTATATTTCGTACAGTGCTAGAAGAGTCCGTGATTTTAACTGTAAAACAAAGGGAAGAAGGATGGAGCAAAGACTGCATCTGGGGTCACCCTGCAGAACTCGGGATGACCTAGATCGAAGGATATTAGGAACGCGAAGGTGCAAGAAGGCGCAAGCTGTCGCCCAGTAGAAACGAGTCATTCTTTTGGCTGGGCGGTGCGGGACATAAAGAACCATCAAGAAAGTGCGAGATCGCGGAAATAAAGTGGCACCTTTTCGTTTTATACGTTTTCTTCTATAGTACACAAGACCTACTCTATTGCAGTTTCTTTCTTTCACGGACAAGGAAAAGAACGGATGGCAAGTGCAAATGACAACATAAAATGTACGAATAATAAACAAAAGACATCTATGTTATTCTCGCAAGCCTTCCCTTATTGAGCATGGAATATTAACATTACATTACCTATTTCTTAATGAACCGGTGTTTTGTGAGTGTGCCATGAAAAAAATATATATTGCAGATATAGTATATTATTCATTGTATTCATGCTCTTTTTCCATTTTTCATTTCTTTTCATCTCATTATTAATATATATATATATATATATATATATATATATATAATATACTACAATATTTATGCATACGAAAATTACTCTTGAGTTGTTTATATAATCTTGGCGTAGGTATCAATTAACAGATCAGTTCACAAACTCTATATGATAATCCTTGTATGTTGGTTTCCAACACATTGTCAAATGCTATTATACAATTAAAATCAATACTCGCGTTCAAATGCTAGGAAAAATAATTTATGGCGGTCACCCGTTTTTCTTACAAAATATTATTTGTTAAATGTTTGTATCTAATAGAAAATATTTATTTTAGTATACGTTTTATTGTAATAACGGCACAAAATCATTAATCATCTTTTGTACTGCACAATTTCATTATTGAATATTCCTGCAGCATCTATTGGAATTACGTTTTGGGTTTCCCTTCGTTCGGAGTTTTCATTCAATTCTGTTAATATAGAATTCATATACAATATTAAAACTTTAAACGACTCACCTCAAAACTAATATTTCATAACTTACAATGCTGTTGGAAACTATTTAAATTTAATTGATTATAATTATTCCCATTATATCAACTTAATAATCAAAGATATTATTTTTGCTGTACCTTTTCTTCTGATACTATCTCAAGTGATACTGGTCAATTATAAAACGAAAACCGTTCATTTTCATTATATTATTATTATTAGTAGTAGTAGTAGTAGTAGTAGTAGTAGTAGTATTAGTATTATTATTACTATTATTATGAATATTGCCTATATATAATAAATATGGAGACTGAAATACGAGATGTAAGGAAAGAAAATACCCCTTTTGGTAACGACTGCTACGGCCTTTGTAGAAGACGGGAATCCTGGCGACAGGAGAGGAACCACCTGCCCTCTGGCAGCGACTGAGGTTCGGTCGTTAATCACCCGTGCCGGATACGTGCCCCTCCGATTCCGCCCCCTAAGCCCCTTCCATTCACCTCAGTTGCACCCTCCGCCCCGCCCCCCGCCCCCCGCCCCACAATAGTATTGGCCACCCGCCTGCACACCTTGTCGCCCCCACCGCCCCCTCCGCTCTTTCCCCTCCCCCATTCCACCCTTCCCCAACACACCCATCCCCACGGCTTCCATCACTAGCGTCACTGCCATGAAGTTCTCGCGGGTTTTCTCTTGTGCCCCCACCTGAGCATCCCCCTTCCCTGGCCCGTCGCTGTTCTCACCGCTGGCAGCAGCTCAATCAGGCGTCGGTAATTGTCTCTTCCGCAATCACGGACGCCATGTCCGTCTCCGTGGCAGCCTCTCACCGCTGCTTCCTGCGCGGCGTTGCTGCCCACCCATTGCTCTACCTCTCGTCGTCCCATACTCCGACTCGACTGCCTTTAACAGCCCTCAGCGCCCATTTCACTCGGAGGTAAATCTTCAGCTGTTACTTCGGCCAAACAACACCTGTCAAATCCGTTCTACCTCTTCACTCGCTGCTACCATTAGCGTCACATACAACCCAGCTTTTTCCCATCCCACCGCAACAGCTCCACTCCTACCCACATCCCTCTACCTTTTTGTCTTCCTACCCCACCCTATTTATCCATATTTGCTGTGTCCCATTCTCATTTCAAAATCTGCCGCGATCGTTGCGGCTGCGTCCATCATCGCCGCCGCAGAGGGCAGCTTTTACAGTCTGCCGCCATCGCGCCGGCGCCGTGCAAATGGAACGTCGGGGAGTAATGTGGCCCCAACGAGTTAATTCACGATGCATTTTCTGCGCCGTTGCGAGTCTACGTTTTTTCACCGGCATGAGGCCAATATGCCGACGCCCCCGCGGCCGCGACCTGACGCCGCGGGACGCGCGGCGCTTCTCCGGTGTCGAATTTATCAAGGGAGGCCCCGAGCCACTACGAATTCGCCACTCTAGAATTGTGCCCTGAGCGGACAATTCAGGGCACAGGATAAATTGAAAGAGTACGTGACTGCCTTGTTGGTTGGTTGGTTAGTGATTCCGGGTGCGTCAACAGCTTTGGTCATTAGTCCCGTAAGTGTAGAGCGTGTCTTTCGTCGGGAGGAGGCAGTGATCTTCCCCGCTGAATGGCAAGATCCGGCGTCGACGTACCGTCCGCTAGCAGGGTTTTCCCTCAACCAGGGCTTTCCCACCAGCAGGGCACCGTCCCAACCGGAACAAACTATAAGCGCCCGACCGGTCTCCCGGAATGTATGGTAATGTATGGTAGTGTAGTGCATGTTAGTGTAAGTGTGTGTGTAAGTGGAGAGGATAGGACAAGGAAGAGGTAGGAAAGATCGCGCGCGGTCCGTGGTCCGTTTGTTAGGGTACTGCTCTGGCATTCTCCTTGTGTTGATCGGAGAAACCACGGAAAACTACCGATCAGCGACCAGCTACCACGGCGACTTAATTCGAATTAACTGATGAGCTAGTATCGAAAATCCTACCGCCGTCAGGACTCGGACTTAGGACCTCCCAGTCAGAGGCGCTGCAGTGACATCAGTTTATGCACTGAGCTACCGCTCCCGGTGTGACCGCCTTGTAGGGGAAGATTTGCGTGCTCCTTTTCTTCATTATCTCTGTTTTAGGGGAAATGTAAGAGAAATAAAAATATAAAATGAAAGACTAAAACATTAGCTCCTTGTGGATAATGTTTAGATATATGTTTTCTATGCCAGCTGCCGTTTTTCTTTAACAATACAGATATGCAAGTTTTCACACTAACGGTCTTTAATATTTACAATTAATTACTGATTAGAGAACAACACAGATGTTCCCCTAGTAAGATTTCGTTCTGAAAAGTTTAACTGTGCGAACGTGTACTCTGAATTTGAATTTATATGAATGAATATGTAACAGGTAGTCACCATAACTTGAGACATTGAAGTGTTTCGAGGGACACGGAGCAACTTCAATTCTTTAACAGAAATCTACATTTTTATGGATTATCAGATTTTTTAACAAGAAATGTTAGGTTTCAGTATTTAATATGTTATATTTCTACTGTACTAAATTTATTTTAAAATACAAGTTGATGGACCCTGAAAATAAAACAAAATACAAACATATTTATTTACTCTGTAAATATATTGGCTCTTGACGTGATACCTACAATACCATACAAAATTACCAAGTCCAATACCACTTGAACGTTTTCTTTGAGCAACGCTAATGATCGTCGTAATCCTTTTCCGCCATCTCCTACTCGCACTGATCAATTAAGACAGGTGTTGTGAATTAATCAGTTGAATATGGCTTTCGCGTGACCACTTGTGACACAACACTGATTATACTAAGATTTGAGTTATGTAAAACAGCGAGTAGTCGGCAATTCAAGGCAATAATCCGTCAAGCTTTATAATAATCTGTACCGTCCGGCCTTTTCACTTTTTGATTTGTATTTTTAAGAACATAATGACGTACCTCAATACTTTCAACCTTCACTGAATACTTTCTTTGATGGGACTGCGGTACATCATCTCTACAACGACAATATGTTTTCAATGCAGTGTTTCATCATCACGCTTCTTGTATAGTGTAATACATGCTATCATTCTAATTTGTTTGCCTCTTGAAAAATTACTATTTGTGTATCAACGATACTGAATTCTACCTAAGGTAAAACTTTAAAAAATATCCTTAATAAATTGTTAAAATTTCAACATAGTGCAAATTAAAGTAGCCACAGTCGTAACAGTTGACTAAGTTGAAGATAATTGTCTTCAACAGAAATGTTTACAAATGCAAGGCAGTGAAGAAATGCAAATCTAGACCGTTAATCGTTCGCCCGATATTCACCACATAGTATCCACGTAAATTCAAAGAAAATCCAGTCCACTATCTAGACAGTGCTTCATTACCTTCCAGTGCTTCCATTCAAGGTCGATGTAACACAGTGGATCATACCTCAGGGGACGTGTCAGAGCACAACGAGGCCGCTGTTCCTCGACAACAAATCCCCAGAGGGAGCAGCAGTAATGACAGGGCTCTGGGAGGAGCCACGGAGTAATATATATGATTAAATTTCATTTCAACGCGTGTGACGTTAATTCAATCTACATCATCATAACGCGGGCTCTTCATTACACGATACGTAATATATTAGGGAAATAAAAAAACACCCCGATTTTATGAGAGTCTGACTGAAATAACACAGCCGCGTAAATCTACCCACATGTTATTCAATACAAACAATGCTGCCAGCGTCAAAAAATCCAGTGCTACGTGTCAGAGAGATTAGGTGAGCGTAGGCGGTGGCTGTAAAGAGATAAAAGGAACCTTTGAAAATGAAATAGAATAAAATGAAATAAAATATTGTTTTCTGACAATTCACACTAAACGTCAATAGGCCAGTGATATTTAAAAAATTCGTTAACATATTTTCATGCGTTAGTATTAACGAAAGTATATAGACATGTGTTAGTATTAACGAAACATATCGTAATAGGCAATTAATGTAAATCCCACAATCGTTTTATACACTAGTACGTGAAAAATAGGATAAAGTGTCGGCAATTGCAGTAATAGATTTTATGGATGCCCCCAATTCTCTCGTTTTTCTCTCAATATTATTGTTATATTAGTTTTTGTTTTGAAAATAGTTCATTTTTGTGAAATTAATATGGTACTTTAAATCCTTGGAATTATATAAGGTTATGTATTCATACTCTTTATCTATTTTTCATTTCTCTTCAACTTATATTACAACTTTTCATACGAAAACATTACTTTTAAATCACTCTAAACCTTCCTAATCAAGTCCTGATCTGAATGGAAAACTGAGCTTTCAACCCTTACATTCACTTGTTGAAATTAAAGTCACAATTCGAACACAATATTTCTGCTCTATACCTACCTTACAAAGACTTTATACCTAATATTCTGCAGCAGTCGAAATTGCAAATGGTGTAATATTCTCCCTACATAACTCAAAATTTCGCTGAATAGTGCCTCTATATTTCGTTGAAATGAAAATACAATGCCACCTATTGAGTTGAATCGTAGGCGAGTATCAATTGAGAGCGCAATAAATAATCAAAAAATTCAATTACATCGACTTCAAACTTTTAAAATTAAAGTTTACATTTATAGGAAGTCTGTCTCAGTGGCCCAAGCGTTAAGAGTCTAGATAAAGTTCAGTTCAAAGAAAGATGTCGGTGTATACACCATGTCTGTGGCGTGATTGGCTTCTGATAAAACACGTAACACATCAATTTCACAATTATTCGTCTCATACACCTATTCGACCTCACTATCGTTCGACCCTTACGACCAACGCTACCACCGTTCTTTTAGTAGAAGGCAATAGCAAACCATCAGGGGAGAGGATAGGACAAGGAAGAGAAAGGAAAGATCGCGCGGGGTCCGTGGCCAGTTTGGTAGGGTACTGCTCCGGCATTCGCCTGGTGTTGATCGGAGAAGCCACTGAAAACTACCGATCAGAGCAGCCAGCCGCTAGAATTCTCCTCTAGACAGCGACTGAATTCGACCCAGCTGGAAAGCTAGTGTCGAAAATCCTGCCGCTGTCAGGACTTGAACCTAGGACCCCCGGTGCGAGGCGCTGCAGTGACATCAGTTGATACACTGAGCTACCGCTCCCGGTATCATCTTCTCAGGAACGGGGAAATCCTTAAGTGGTAAGTCTCTTCCTAAGTCAAAACTCGAGAATCCAGTTTAAGACTCATTATCATCATCATCATCATCATCATCATCTTCACCATCATCTTCAATAATGCAAAATTACGAAATGGAAAATTATTACGTTTTAACCACTTACGTATCTATCACTTCAACATGTTGTTCCAATGACTGTGCCAATGTACTTCAACATTTACCATTATCTAATTTGTTACCAGTCAATTTCGTCCTTAATTTATTATATGTGTGACATTGTTTGTAGCTCCTCGGGTGGCTTATGGACAGAGTGCCAGCTTTCTGGATACAGGTTCGATTCCCCACCGGTGCAAAACTGCAGCTGAAGCTTTCTAATTCAAATCAAGTCAAATTCTATAGCTGTATGACGAAAGAGAAAAGCTCAGGCAGACCAAGTAAGCCAAGTGCCGTGATGGGAATACATAATCTTGGCTAAGGGTCTCCCTTACTCCTAAGCGTGGATAAAAAGTAAAAAAAATAGAGCACAGGCCTTAGAACACAGCTAGCTTGTGAAACTCGCAATAATACGACCTTAAAATCCCCAATACGCACACTGTTTATGCGGTTGTGGTGAGAAACATTGTATTTCACTAAATCATTTTCATTCATTTTATAACATCTAATACTACTACTTGTTTCAAGCATTGTCATTTTTCGTATTTGAAATGCGGAAGCTGTTCTTACAAGATGTACCCTCTCCCTCAGAAAAATTGTCGTTCAAAATTCTATCTTCCACACATAGCCGACAAACTTGGACACCCCTCGGCCTGGGGGAGGGCAGGGGGAGGGACGTGTTGACCAATCGCTAGCAGGTAGAACCACAGTTGTCTGTGATTGGTGCAACATCCCAAGGGGCAGAAAGAACGCTGTCTCAGGGGATGGGGGCTAGTTCGTTTACGTACGAGACGGAAATATCGTCATATTTCCCTGCCGAAGGAGATAGTTTGCCTGCGCGTACGCCACGACGAAAAAAATATTTCTAAGCGGGGTTTTCCGTCCAGAATGATTGTCTATAGACCAGTAAATATTTATCATTTTAGCAACAATTATTCTAACTTTTAGTAATCGATTTGTAACTCCTGACAAACTGCTATTTTGAGATATTCATTTCAGGCACAATTTGCGGAGCCTTCCCGGCCGTTCTAACGCATATTTCGAATTTGTTTATAAAATTATAAATTGTTGCAAAATTGTTAACTCGCTGTTTTTGGTTCTGGGACATCGGGAGACTCTCCCCACTTTAGATTTGCAAAATTTGGAAATTGTTTATAAATTTGCAATTGTTGCAAATTTTTTATTGTCTAATCTGAATGGCGATTAAATGTGATGCAAAATTCCGGAATCCGTTCGGTGCTATTATATCTCGTTCTCGAGATATATGTAATTGTTTATAAGAAATTAACATCTTAGTAGACCCCATTTGTTTGCGCTTAATTCATTCGCGCTAGCAGAATAGCGTGGGATGGGCATACTGAAAAAACAGTTCTCCAATGCCGCGCTTTTGCCTGCCACATACGCTTAAAATGCACTTGCTTGTAAACAAATTCTGTGGTCAATTTAATTATGCTAAATTCGTATTTTTACGGCGAGTATGAGCATAACTTTTATTTGGTTTTTATATTCTCTTTTAAGTCCTACAATTTGCAAGTCGATATATTTATCAAATAGGAAAGAAATTGATTATAAAAAAAATATTTTTCAAGGTGCATTACGCCCAAACAATTGTTTCTGTTTTTCTATCAAAGGGGTGTTGAGCAACCGAATAACTGTATTATTAATTTTTTTAAGTCCCCTGTTAACACCGAGAGTCAGAAACTATTTGTTCCTCTTGTTTAACCATTACCATTAAAAAATAGGGAAACATATTGCTTAGCTGTTTGCTATAAACTGCACTGGATTGGATGAATGTAGTGTTAAGGTTTTCAAATACAGAAATATTCAATTTTGTGTTTTGAAAGATCACATGAGTAGAATCACACATCACAATATTTACACAAGTATAGAAATTTCTAAATAAACGTATATAAACTTTAAGTTAATATTTTCAATTCAATTTATCATTCCTTTCTAAAACTGTTAATTTGATGATTTCATTTTATAATATTCAAATCAGAGCTTTATGTGCTAAATCTACGCATTGTTAATACATATTTTTAAACAACATTAATATATTTAATATACATTTAAAAGGTTTTTAGATTGGCGAACGTTTCAATGAAATTTCATGAATTCCTAAATGCTTGAAAATAAATACTTGTAAAATTAAATAATTGTAGCGTGTAAAAATATAACAAACTCACGTATTTGGTAAAACGACTTGATATTACTAAAAGAAAGCAAAACAGATGTTATAACAATTCAAAGAGATTTAGCGTTTGTTTACAGTTTAGTAAATATCAATGCACTAGCATTTCCCAGTGAAAATACATAGAACGAACTTGGTGGTCAAGTGATATGACCTTCCCAACACAGACTACATTTCAGTATCGTCAGAGTTCGAATGTGGTTTGTTGGCCGCCATTCTACGAATCTATCAAAACCTTGAATTTTGCACGACCATCTGTACAGGGAGAACGTAGCGGTTTATTAAACGGAAACGGGCCATTCGAGGTATCTAATGTGCACTCTTTGAAAACGTTTAACCATTATAAACTATCCCTAAGAAAAATATCAAATAAACAATGTTAAAGGTCACCAGCTTAACATTGCCTTTACTATTTGAATGTTTTCAACACCCCAAAACCAACAGAAAACCCATGTTTTTACAGGTTATTATAAAACCAATTCAATAAATATAAGCATTTATTCACGTTATTATTTTTAAAACACTCAAATATCTACGATGTTATTTGATTCATGTCTTCATCGAAGATCTGAGATTAAAAAACTGATAAGCAGAGAAAATTAAAGTAATTTTGAGTGATTGATGAAGTTGAATGATCAAATGAAAAACAATGTTTCTTGCTTCATATAATGCTATCGTGTTTAACAGACATGTAATTACACATGATACCTATATTTAAACATCCAAACTAATGAAAATTTTCAAAATTAAAATCATCAATAAAACGTTGATTCATCAGCAAGGATTATATTATTAAATACTTTTTTGAGATTCATGTGCTCCTGTGTGAATAACGTAGTAAACGTGATTCGTATGATCCAGTTTCTCAGAATAATACAAAACCTGCTAGACACATACATTAAACATAATAGTTGTCAAATAGTTATTTACGACATGAGTATCCTAAGATATCTTATTACAATACGAAATTGGAGAATTATCAAACAAGACTCTTTAGCCGAAATTGTTAACCAATTGAATATTGTAATATAATGTTACCATTTGAATATCATAGAAAGTAAGACGCAATTTGTCAAAATTCATGTGAACTATAATTTTTCTTTAAATTTTACTCCTTATCCTGCGAAAGATGTGTGACAGTACTTATGTTAACAGTTCTACTGCCATGGGTTTAATTAATTAGTTTTCAGTACGCAAATTATTGTTTTTGGTTTTAAAGAAGCATGGATATAGAGAGTATCGGGGAAGGAAACGTCGAAAGTTTGAAAAAAGCTGTTTAAACAATTTTAATCATACTTTGTCTAATAAACTACATAGATATTTTGAATGGCTGAGCTGCAATAAACACGCAAATGTTGGTTTGAAAATATGATTTCTACGCAAAACTTTGCATTCTAGAATCATGTAAACAGACCAGAAACATGTAACATGTTTATTATTAACAATATAAATTAATATATTAGTTCAGAAAAAAAATTAACCGAGAAATAAAAAAGCAGTCGAACTGTGAAAATTGGGTGCTTTTTTATTTCTAGGTTAATTTTTCTTTCTGATCAAATGTATTCATTTATTTTGTTAATCATAAACAATTTAGATATTAATGAAGTGTTTATATGCTTCTACAACGCAAATAGTTGCCTAGAAAACATATCCAAACCAACTTTTGAATGTTTATTGCGGCTTAGCCATTTGGAATATCCGTGTAGTTTATTAGACAAAATAAGCTTAAAATTGTCTTAACAGCTATTTTTCGAAGTTTCGACATTTCTTCCCCGAATATCCTGTATATAAAAGGCTTGATTTCTGTTGGTACGCGACGGAACGGCGTTCCGGTTCTTTGGAAATAATTATGAAATTATATTATATATAAATAGCTATTGCTATTATATTAATAATTAATTTGAGGCGCGTTTCACCTATAAATATGCCCCTATTGCGATTCTGGCTTCAGAACTTCTGCACGCGCGCCCGTGTTGAGCTCTAGCGTTATCGCAACTTTCATCTGTGACGTAACTCAACATTGGCCATAGTCGCCGAAAGATAAGACCGGGAACGACTTCCACAGACTGTTCTAAAGACCACGGCTTCTGGTTGAAAATATTTCTTAGTAAAATGAGCTATGTAGTTGCGTGGGTTGTAATCGTTTGAATTCTTATTGCGAATTTGATACCTTTGACACATGTAGAACATTCCTCTAATAAAAAATCTAAGTGCAATGAATATCACGTAACTATTCTTTTCGTAATAAGTGTGCTTGGACAGCGTGTTGAGAAATATCTGTGATAGCACAGTGCGGTCGAGCCAGACCTACGGACTACAGGGATCCGAGTTCAAATCTCAGTAACGCTGGAATATTTTTACCTCCACGTGTAAAGAGAGTTACGTAATGCTGTAGGAGGAAGTGTCGAAATTTTTACAGAAAACACGTTTTGTAAGTAGCTAGTTCGAAAAAGTGGATTGTTGGTATTGTTCTTTTATTTTCTATACACAAGGCTGTCAAAACGCTTGTTTTTTGAACCCGAAAAAGTTATTTTCCAAAAAACCTCTTTGTGAATCCGTCTTCGTGTGAGTAATTCTAGAGCCTAAAGTAAACACGATTTTCACCAAAATGGATATTCCTTGAACGATCTGGCTAATATTACGAATCTTCGAATTTGAAACGAATCTTTTAATTTTGAAGGTACTTTACACCAAACCCCATCATATTTACATAATTTCCTCAAAAAGAGCTCCAATTTTTCTGTAAATCTATTCCTCGAAGCACAAGATGTTTAAAGGTGGCGTACGTTCAATTTTGGGCGAACGATCTGAATTTTCGAAAATTGCAAACAAATACCTATTAACATTGTCGAAAACAAATATTAACGCTAGAGATTTTTGTTTCATGAAATCTCTTTTTAAAAAGAGATATTAAATTAATGTAAATTAAACACTCCACTCTTTCCTAGTAATGATCCACTCTTCACTAGTAATGATTGCTGCTATTGGGTCTAACCGCTTCCTTATTCTTTGGAGGGCTACTGTTTTTTTAAATGTTTTTCCAACAGTATTATCTCAAAAGTACTGGATGAGAACAGTTGATATCTGGAGTTGAAGGGATGGTGTTAGCTCCTATTGTAGGCCTGGTTCCTTGTGATTCCAGTGAAAAATCAGTAACTGCACTGAAACAGCAGAAGCTTCCGTCAATTGATAATCATAAGTGAATCACCATGTACTGGGTAGGGAGGAGAACGAGGAAATCTATATGAATTGTCGCCTGGTCTTTCTTTCTCAGATAAACACTTGGATAGTTTATCAACATCAAATCGAATTTTAGCGCCTTTGATGTAATATTAAACATAAAAAAATCCCTTCCAGTTGTCTGCGTGTTAATTTTTAGTGTATCAAAATAGCCCCGACACCCGTATTACATTAGCCTCTTAAGTTGTATCATATTAGCCCCACAAATTTGAGGCTGTATATATCATGACACGATTAATATTATTGCATTATTTTAACGCAGAAAAGAATATTAATTCTTTCTTAATGATAACCTATTTTCAAAAATATCGTTTCATAAAAAATAACGAAGTAACATCAAAAGATTTATATCACGGTGGTAAAGTTTTTGACTGGAAAAATTAGGCATTTTAGTTTTGATTTTTTTCCTCCCAAATATTGTTACATTCTGAGTGTTTGCTATATGGTCATTATAATAGAATATATTTCCTATCATTTGTCATTTTCTTGTTAATTTTGGACATGAATAACAACTCTTAAAGTGTAATACATTAACTCCAATTTTCTACTGTATAATATTAGCCCCGACTGATCTTTATAACATTGTCGAAAAACAATATGAACGCTAGAGATTTTTGTTTAATGAAATCTCTTTTTAAAAATAGATCTTGTATTAAGATAAATTGAACACCCTGTTTTTTTTTTTTTTAACTGCAAATGCTTCACTTTCTTTTCGCATCGGAAAGGAGGTAGTCTTGTCGTGTACCTGGTGGTGAGGGGGAACCGTGTCAGGTGAGTTAACTTTAAAGACCCGAGTTCGAATCCCGACGAGTAGAAAATATTTTCTGCTGCAGTAGGTGTTTTCCCCCCTTTTTGCAGGTTCACATAGTCCGTATTGAATATTGCATAGCAATTACGAATAATACGTGAAAATATATGCTGTTGAGGCAACACTTGTTTTGAACATAAAACACTTTATAAATAGTATGTATAGTAAGATAAACTTTATTTAGGTGAGTAAACTTAGACCATTCACTTTGATTCTCTAAATTAAAACTTGACGTAACTGAGAACAGTGTCGTCATAAGAGTTATTATGATACATATATCCTTTATTTTTAAAATCTTAGGCCCCGAAACGCGCCTCAAATTAATTATTAATATAATAGCAATAGCTATTTATATATAATATAATTTCATAATTATTTCCAAAGAACCGGAACGCCGTTCCGTCGCGTACCAACAGAAATCAAGCCTTTTATATACAGGATATTCGGGGAAGAAATGTCGAATCTTCGAAAAATAGCTGTTTAGACATTTTTAAGCTTATTTTGTCTAATAAACTACGCGGATATTCCAAATGGCTAATCCGCAATAAACATTCAAAAGTTGGTTTGGATATATGTTTTCTAGGCAACTATTTGCGTTGTAGAAGCATATAAACACTTCATTAATATCTAAATTGTTTATGATTAACAAAATAAATGAATACATTTGATCAGAAAGAAAAATTAACCTAGAAATAAAAAAGCACCCAATTTTCACAGTTCGACTGCTTTTTTATTTCTCGGTTAATTTTTTTCTGAACTAATATATTAATTTATATTGTTAATAATAAACATGTTACATGTTTCTGGTCTGTTTACATGATTCTAGAATGCAAAGTTTTGCGTAGAAATCATATTTTCAAACCAACATTTGCGTGTTTATTGCAGCTCAGCCATTCAAAATATCTATGTAGTTTATTAGACAAAGTATGATTAAAATTGTTTAAACAGCTTTTTTCAAACTTTCGACGTTTCCTTCCCCGATACTCTGTATATCCATGCTTCTTTAAAACCAAAAACAATAATTTGCGTACTGTTAACTAATTAATTAAACTCATGGCAGTAGAACTGTTAACATAAGTACTGTCACACATCTTTCGCAGGATAAGGAGTAAAATTTAAAGAAAAATTATAGTTCACATGAGTTTTGACAAATTGCGTCTTACTTTCTATGATATTCAAATAGTAACATTATATTACAATATTCAATTAGTTAACAATTTCGGCTAAAGAGTCTTGTTTGATAATTCTCCAATTTCGTATTGTAATAAGATATCTTATGATACTCATGTCGTAAATAACTATTTGACAACTATTATGTTTAGTGTATGTGTCTAGCAGGTTTTGTATTATTCTGAGAAACTGGATCATCCGAATCACGTTTACTACGTTATTCACACAGGAGCACATGAATCTCAAAAAAGTATTTAATAATATAATCCTTGCTGAGGAATCAACGTTTTATTGATGATTTTAATTTTGAAAAGTTTCATTAGTTTGGATGTTTAAATATAGGTATCACATGTAATTACATGTCTGTTAAACACGATAGCATTATATGAAGCAAGAAACATTGTTTTTCATTTGATCATTCAACTTCATCAATCACTCAAAATTACTTTAATTTTCTCTGCTTATCAGTTTTTTAATCTCAGATCTTCGATGAAGACATGAATCAAATAACATCGTAGATATATGAGTGTTTTAAAAATAATAACGTGAATAAATGCTTATATTTATTGAATTGGTTTTATAATAACCTGTAAAAACATGGGTTTTCTGTTGGTTTTGGGGATGTTGAAAACATTCAAATAGTAAAGGCAATGTTAAGCTGGTGACCTTTAACATTGTTTATTTGATATTTTTCTTAGGGATAGTTTATAATGGTTAAACGTTTTCAAAGAGTGCACATTAGATACCTCGAATGGCCCGTTTCCGTTTAATAAACCGCTACGTTCTCCCTGTACAGATGGTCGTGCAAAATTCAAGGTTTTGATAGATTCGTAGAATGGCGGCCAACAAACCACCTTCGAACTCTGACGATACTGAAATGTAGTCTGTGTTGGGAAGGTCATATCACTTGACCACCAAGTTCGTTCTATGTATTTTCACTGGGAAATGCTAGTGCATTGATATTTACTAAACTGTAAACAAACGCTAAATCTCTTTGAATTGTTATAACATCTGTTTTGCTTTCTTTTAGTAATATCAACTCGTTTTACCAAATACGTGATTTTGTTATATTTTTACACGCTACAATTATTTAATTTTACAAGTATTTATTTTCAAGCATTTAGGAATTCATGAAATTTCATTGAAACGTTCGCCAATCTAAAAACCTTTTAAATGTATATTAAATATATTAATGTTGTTTAAAAATATGTATTAACAATGCGTAGATTTAGCACATAAAGCTCTGATTTGAATATTATACAATGAAATCATCAAATTAACAGTTTTAGAAAGGAATGATAAATTGAATTGAAAATATTAACTTAAAGTTTATATACGTTTATATAGAAATTTCTATACTTGTGTAAATATTGTGATGTGTGATTCTACTCATGTGATCTTTCAAAACACAAAATTGAACATTTCTGTATTTGAAAACCTTAACACTACATTCATCCAATCCAGTGCAGTTTATAGCAAACAGCTAAGCAATATGTTTCCCTATTTTTTAATGGTAATGGTTAAACAAGAGGAACAAATAGTTTCTGACTCTCGGTGTTAACAGGGGACTTAAAAAAAATTAATAATACAGTTATTCGGTTGCTCAACACCCCTTTGATAGAAAAACAGAAACAATTGTTTGGGCGTAATGCACCTTGAAAAATATTTTTTTTATAATCAATTTCTTTCCTATTTGATAAATATATCGACTTGCAAATTGCAGGACTTAAAAGAGAATATAGAAAACCAAATAAAAGTTATGCTCATACTCGCCGTAAAAATACGAATTTAGCATAATTAAATTGGCCACAGCCGACCTGGATGGCTGAGGTGGCTAAGAGCGAGTACCGACTCAGCGCTTCGGTCCGAAGGGTCGCGGGTTCGCGTCCCGCCTTGGGCATGGCTGTTTGTCCCTTGACTTTGTGTGTGTTGTCGCGGAGGGCCTCGCGTTCTGCTGACCCCAGATCAGAGGAGCCCGCAAGTGTTTGTCTAGTGTATGGTCGAATATGCGTCCTTCGGGACGTAAAGGGCAACCGGCTGTCGGCTGGATAAAAGCCCTAGGGGGAAATTGGCCACAGAATTTGTTTACAAGCAAGTGCATTTTAAGCGTATGTGGCAGGCAAAAGCGCGGCATTGGAGAACTGTTTTTTCAGTATGCCCATCCCACGCTATTCTGCTAGCGCGAATGAATTAAGCGCAAACAAATGGGGTCTACTAAGATGTTAATTTCTTATAAACAATTACATATATCTCGAGAACGAGATATAATAGCACCGAACGGATTCCGGAATTTTGCATCACATTTAATCGCCATTCAGATTAGACAATAAAAAAATTTGCAACAATTGCAAATTTATAAACAATTTCCAAATTTTGCAAATCTAAAGGGGGGAGAGTCTCCCGATGTCCCAGAACCAAAAACAGCGAATTAACAATTTTGCAACAATTTATAATTTTATAAACAAATTCGAAATATGCGTTAGAACGGCCGGGAAGGCTCCGCAAATTGTGCCTGAAATGAATATCTCAAAATAGCAGTTTGTCAGGAGTTACAAATCGATTATTAAAAGTTAGAATAATTGTTGCTAAAATGATAAATATTTACTGGTCTATAGACAATCATTCTGGACGGAAAACCCCGCTTAGAAATATTTTTTTCGTCGTGGCGTACGCGCAGGCAAACTACCTCCTTCGGCAGGGAAATATGACGATATTTCCGTCTCGTACGTAAACGAACTAGCCCCCTCCCCCTGAGACAGCGTTCTTTCTGCCCCTTGGGATGTTGCACCAATCACAGACAACTGTGGTTCTACCTGCTAGCGATTGGTCAACGCGTCCCTCCCCCTGCCCTCCCCCAGGCCGAGGGGTGTCCAAGTTTGTCGGCGCGGTGTGGAAGATAGAATTTTGAACGACATTTTTCCTGAGGGAGAGGGTACTTACATGTATTATTTTGCAATAGATTTAATTTATTATGACTACACAGTTTTATTTCATTTTTATGCTGATCGCTTTCGTACCAAACAATACATTACCTCTTAACACATAATAAATTATAACCTCAGACCCTACTTAGATCATATAAGCACTAACATCTACACTGGTGAACTATGTGTCCAAATTCAGTTCTGATTTCTATATGAGTTCCAATATTTGAAGGAAATGTTTTCATAAGAGCGGGTCAATTATAACGATAAATCAATGAACGTTACTCCGAGAGTGTTTTAATTAATGAGTACATATGTAAACATTAGATCAATACTTTAATCACCAATAATATTTTGACTGAGAAGAAATTTCGCGTATGTTAAGCATGCACATCTACAAACTTTTAAATTCGTCTTTAAAAATAAACATTATATTTGTCGACCCAATTCTGCATATTCATAATTTTATGAGTAATCAAATTTATTGTCATCGAATATCAAAGAATACAAATATGCTTTCTCGGAACAACGATCCCTAAAGTGCATTGCTTTTTGTGCATTCATTTTCCTTGTACAATCTTTAATCTTTCGGCGGAATATCTATTACCTAAGAGTTTTGAATGCAGCGCGAGTGAAATCTACCAATTAACCTAACAGTAGCAGCGCTTTCATTTTTCGTACTTTTAAGCGGCGAAACAAACCACATGGATTGCGCCGTTCGTGAGCACGCGGAAACAATAGCTGGTCGCTTCGCGCCGAGCGGCCGGGGGGCGGGGCAGGAGGGGGGGTTCTCTCGGGCGAGGCTCGCTGCGTGGGCGAGTCGTCTTGCTTCGAACGGGCAATCGCGCGCGGTGGGGTAGGACCTTTTCCAATTAAACTGCTTTCGGAACTGCGCCCCGGGCAATACAACGAAATTGCATATTCAGAAGGAAGTCTCAAGAACAGAAGAAAAGCTCTCATTCCGAGTTTTGTTTCGGCCTCCGGCCGTGTATCGGAATATACTGGAACAATTTCGAAGCTCCAGGGTGGAAGCACGAGGTATCGCCGCTTTCTTCCCTCCATTGGGAGATCGTGAGTTCGCATCTCGTTACGGCTACTTGGAACAGGTTCCATTGAATCGTTCAGCATGTTATTCGGCTTTAAGATTAAGCCTCTGACATCTTTAGAGAGACGAACAAATTATTGCATTACAAATAAAGTGTAATTTAAAGAACCTTAGGGGTAGTTTTCATTAGCATTCAAATATTATTTTTTATTCCTTCGTTAAGTTCAAAAATGTCCTATTTATTGCAAGTTAATGCAATTTAATGTAAATTAATTTAAAATATTAGACGCATAATATATTAACTTTATGAATAACGTCCTTATAAAAAGTAGAAAACATTTCCCATACAAATTCACAAAATTGAAATTCTCATAACAGAATTACAATGATTGGTTTTACTGTTTATCGGAGTTATTTTGAAATATTTATTATTAATTGTGATAATTAGTGTTTTATAAATATTACTACTGTATTAAAATTACTATTTTTTATTAAAATTACTATTTACTAACACTATTCAAACAGAATTATATTATTTTAAAATAAATAATAGAATTCGATGAGTTGGATTTTTTTTTTCTCAGATCTTCTTTTTTGCAGTCTTCTTTTCTTCTGCTGGCGAATTACGGCTTCATTTATAAATGAACAAAACCATCCAACTCATCGAACTCTATTATTTGAATGTAAGTAGTAATTAAAAATACCTATTCCAAACAAATGTAGTTACAGGTTATTTCGTCAAATTTTGTGAGTTTGTGAGATATATGTGAAACGAAGTTTGGTAATCTTTAATTTCTTTAGGTTTTTTGGTTTTCTAATTATACATTTCTATGTTCTTATAAATCATTTCTTAATTAGTATTCAAACCAACAATTCAAATACAAATGTATATTACAATTAATATACTAATAATAGGGTGTATAGTATTGGATAACTTGCGTTTGTCCACCCATCACTCACAGTTAGATCCCCTTCCTGTCCACCAAATGCAGCAAATGAGGTGTCATTAACACGTCTCGATCACCTAGTGAGAAAATGATTATATTGGGATTCGTCCAGGGTATTCTAAGAAATTTCCAAAACGTGTTTGTTTGAGATTTTAGCGATGCGATCTAGCAGTGGGCACACGAACAACATGCCCCAGGCCTATCACGCTACAAGCAGCTGTCGCCAATGGGGCCACGGCTGGTGATGTATGAAAAGGTCTCTACAGAATGTATTGCCCGAACACCGCTGTTTACAGGAGGCAGTGCAGGTCTTGGATCACTCGGAAGCAAAAAGATTTTTCGCGGGCGTTGATAACATAGGATAATTATCGTATGTGATAATTTGTTATGTTGTAGCATATTCAACTACAAAGTTATATTCTAATATAAATCTAAAAATGGAATGATGTGTTGTAGAATACAAGCTTGCGAATGTGCAATATTAATTTTATAAGCTGCCGATAATACACCGAGAGAAAATTCTCTTCAGAATAACTCTTCTGGGAACGTTCGGATTAAGTTCTACAACACCATATTCTGAGGAGTTACGATCACTCATTTTTTTGTATTTTTAATTGTTTAATTTTAATTAATTGGTTATTTTTCACGTAATACGCCGAGGATGAAAGAATCAAAGAAACGTGTGTTTAAAGTTTCTTCATATTTAGAACTTGCATAGTAGAAATTTTTCACAGATGAATCTGTTAACTATGAAACGTACTTCGCAGCCAAAATCTCTTCAGTATCATGAAGAGCTAGGAGCAGCATTTAGTGATTATGTATTATCGCGGTGTTGCATATTAGATCTTGAAACAGTCACGCTGCAATTGCTAGTCTACTGTGCACTAGACGATAGATGGTAGTCTTGAACGAATTGAACATAGCCGATGTTATTCATTCTTATTGTCGGTATCGCGGACACTGAGGGGAATAATTTGGAAAGATGCTGGGTATTATTAACTTCTTGTATGTCCAATACAAATTATGCATGCATCTTTCAATTTTATTTACAAATAGATTCCTGCAGTAGAAAGCAATAAGATTTTAGCGTTGTCAACAACAATCTATTTAATTGTATAAAGTAAGTTTATATTGATGTTGATTTATTGGGAGATATAATATTGCTGAAAAGATGGCATTGAATTATACAATGAACTCGTAATAATGCAGTAAATACTAAACCATTACCATTCTCCATTAATAGACTTTACAAAATCTATGTAATATCGAACAACGTAACAAAATATGATTCTTAATGAATGCTAATAACTACAGTATCCATATTTTAATTAAGAATATAAAATAGTTATTTTAACAAAATATTCATAACATATTTCCATATATGTTCATATCTAAGAGTCACATATTTCCTTAAATTGTAATGGGAAATATGTATGTATGAAAAGAAAAGACGGCTTTTTGTTGTTAAAATGCGGCTTTAGCGTTATTTCAATTTGCTTCATTTTTTCTGCATGGCAATAAACAGTTTAACAAAGACAAACAATTTTGGAATTATGGATCATTAACCCGTACTTTCGATAATTTGAATTGCCTCATTTTTAAAATCATTCATTTTCGGAGGGGATATTCCCTCAAAACGGAGTTATCAGATAAAATGGATTCGCCAATGAAATTTCCTTCCAATCATTAATGAAACTGCATTTCCTGAGTAATGTATTATTAATGAGGTCACGCTCCCCACCGCTGTAATTGGAACCCTCCAGCGTAACACACGTAGGGGAGGAGCGGTAGTTCAAAGACACGATCACTCGAACACGTGACGATGCACTTATTTTCTGTATTATTATGTCAACGCAACTCAACGCAACAACAAAATAGGCAATATTCTCTTCACTGATATATTTCTCCCTAACTTTCTGTCAATCGCAAAAGTATATATAATGAAACAGTTAACTTATACTGCATCGTCTTAATAAAACCTTTTTTCTGAATTTTTATGCCAGTTGTAGACATGTATTAATACACATATTTAATTAATATGTTTCTTTTATTTATTTTAATTAGTGTTTAGTTCATATATTGTACTAAACTACTATTTTGTTGTTGTATTATTATTTTAAAGAGATGCATTCTTGACTGTCACTACTACTCATTTCGACACATCCAAAATTGAGATATTAAATACATTTACAAAAAATCCCTCTGAATTTGAATTGTTCACGGGTCTCGACCTTCTGGCATACGAGAATGGCAATTGGAGAGAATTGTGAGCCAATTTGCAACAAGTAACCTTTGATAGTCGTAACTCACTCGTACTGCATTTCCAATTTCAGTTCTCTATAATGATTACTGAAATTGAAGTAGAAAATAGCCCCTTGCTGTGTAATTTATGCCCAATTTCTAAAATACTCGTCACGAACGTCTGAGGATATTAAGATGTCTGCCGAAAACATGGTTACAGAAGCTTCTCAATTAGGCTATTTCTTGACGTGAATCATTGCTTCTTTGCTATTTCATTCTGCACTAATATAATTTCTGGTTCAATTGTCAGGTTAAGAGATGTATTAAGGGAGAAAAACAAGGTAAGTACGTCTCTTTTGAGTTCGAAAAAATACATTTTTCTAGATTTCACACAAAACAGAATAAAAGAAAACGTGCAGATAAAACTAAAAAAATATTATTATTATTATTATTATTATTATTATTATTATTATTATTATTATTATTATTATTATTGATATATTTCTAGTAACAATTAATTTCCAATTGTACGTCTATTGAAATTGAATTTTAGATGTTGGACATGAGTAAAAATAATGACTAAAGTACTTACTAAAAATTTATTTGTAGAATTAAGACTACATAAAAAGTTTTAAAATATATATTAAGTGTATTTTTCGTATTAAATGATGTACTTGGACCAGTGCAAATAAAACGGCATAATATTTTCACAGCAGGCTTGAAGACTTATCCTTATTGTACTCATCGATTTATCGTCTCCTTTCATTTCATTCTATATCTGTCTAAAAGCATGAAAAGCTTTTCAAAATCAAGGGAAAAACCAGAAAAAGTACATAAATAATATTCGCTAAAATTGAAAAACAATTCCTTTTAAATTTCATGTTTTTTTTATTTTAAACAAGACACAATCTTACATTCGTTCATCAAACGTTTCTCCCAAAGGTCGTATTTTAAACCACTGAGTAGGAAATTGAATCTCATAAACAATTCATACTTCAGCAAAGAAGGCGCTGAAAATAAACTTCATTTGATATCACGCAAGACCTTTCTTTTCATTATTCCCAGCGAAATGTATGTGAATCACCCTGCAAGTTAGGAAAACTTTGAAGCACACTACAATTAAGGCACAATTTCAAACCCTGTGGAACAGCAGAAATTACAGACTGCTTAAACAAAGGAGAGAGCGGTGAGCCGCCCGCCTTGTCCGAGTGGAGAGCGCGCTGTTCGCGGGAGCTGTTGGACAAGAGTGAAATATTTCTCCGTGCTCATGAATGTCATCAACCTTAATGAAACATTTCGGTGCCGCAATTTTCCTCTCGGCGTTTAGTTATAATTCGCGGCCGCGCGCCGCGCCACGCTCGCAGACCGCCTCCGGTCACGTCACCGTCCGCGTGACTGGCGTAGGGGGTGGGGCAGCGACTGGCAGCTGCGCGAAACGGCGCCACCACCAGCACCAGCCGCTGGTGCCTCACATGCCGCTTGGACACCGCCACATGTTCTTCATGGCTGCTCACGGCACCACCACCACCACCACCACCACCACCTCCACCACCTCCACCACCACCACATCTACTCAGTTGATGTATGTCCTTCGTGTGCAAGAAACAGGATACTTGTCAAAAGTAGACTCCTTGTAAAACGGTTGAAAGGAGCCATATATTTCGTGGTCAAATTTTACAAGAAAGAGTGTATTTTATGAATAAATTTCTTTCCTTTACTCAAAAATTATTTTCATTAAGTTACTTTCTTTCTGCAGTAACAATATACATGTCTCTTCTCTTCAGATTACCTTACTTTCTTCCTCTTCTTTCACTCAGTTCATCAACAGTAATACTGTTCCTACACCTCAATTATCTCAATCTGTTCATCTCTACGGTCGAATTTTTCTCTTCCATTATTTCCAGCTCATTTTTTGCCAATACCACACCCAACACTTCCACACCACCATTAGCGACGACCAGACCACCATAACCACCACCACCACCACCAACAACATCAACAACAACAACAACAACGACGACGACGACGACAAAATCTCCGTCCCTACTACCTCTGCCGCTAAGTCACCTACCAGTTTCAACATCTTTCACACTGCTATCACTATCACCATAGAAACATCGCCATAATTTTGATCATTTTTACCACCCGCATCATCTCCACCAATGTCACGTCTACATCGTCTTCAGACCTATCAGCACTATCATAAATTTGTAGTACCGTTGCCACTCTACCAAGCTCAGAGCATCAACTGATGATCCTGGAGTTTCTCTGATCGGGATGCCGTAGGTTCGAGTCCCGACAGCGGCAGGAGTTTCGACATTAGCTTTTCAGCTAGGTCGAATTCAGTCCCCGTCTGGAGGAGAATTCTCGTGACCGGCTGCTCTGATCGGTAGTTTTCCGTGGTTACTTTGATCAATACCAGACCAATTCCCAGGCAGAACCCTAACAAACGGACCACAGACCGCGCGCGAACATTCTTTTTTCTTGTCCTATCCTAACTCCTTACTTACACACTTTTACACTAACATCCACTACACTACCTCACTTGCCTGGAGACCGGTTCCTGCTGGGGCGGAGCCACGCTGTTGTGAGATACCTGGTTGGGGAAAACCCCGCTATCCGACGGTCGATCGCTCGTCATTCAGCGAGGGTGGACCATCACTACATCGTGATGAAAAAATATCACTACACTTAGGGGACTGGTAACCTTAGCAGTTGACGCACCCGGAATCACTAACAATCAATCAACATCACATTTCACCAGCATGTTACTCTAAAGAGAACGTTTCCGAGGCCTCGCCACCACCTCCAATTCAAACGTCACCGCGCATCTCCGCAACTCAAGTAAATTTCCGAACTCACGTCTTCCAGGACTCATCTTGGCCTGCTTGGAGTTTTTCCCTCTTAAATAAAATACTTCTCCTTCACCAAATTCCCCTCTTTATAATAATCGAGCATAGTAATGCTGGGTGGTGGCTCCTTTGGATTCACCGTCAGTGACTAATAACTCCACGTGACATGCGATCTTCACATTCAATACCACAGTTTCATTATCGTGATTGTCATTCCAGTCTCAGTTCTACTAAGCTCCTCGGAGTCCAATTTTCAATACATAACATATACACTACTTTATACTATTTCAACTGCCTCATGACATTCTGCTGGCTTCAGTCCCTAACCTCTATCACCATTCCTACACAGGTCCTTTGGCGCTTACCCCGCATTGTCATCAAACTGAAAAGCACCGACCCCTGACCCCCATGTCTTTGGCCAACTTTCTGTGTGACCCGTCACTACATTGATCCTCACTGCCATCTCCCGCGGTCACCAATTCCACCACACCCACCGCCGTCCCCACTGCACGGCTTTGCCTCCCTGGAGCCCGCATCGCTTTCAATTAGCAGTACTCCCAGGCGCAGATGCAACCTCCACTACCTCAGGTCTCTATTACCAGTGAAATCATACTCTTCGTAGCTAACAACACTACTTTCAATAACTCATTTGTCATACTCATAGTACGTTTCTGTCTACTTATATAATTTGACCCATTCTCTTCCGAGTGTGGAATGTTATGTGTCCATCTACGTTATGCGTCTCACACATTAAAGTTATTTAATGACCATCACCGTTTAATCATACCTATTGAGATGCAGGATAGAATTATTCCATTTTTCTGTCTTCCTTAATATTGTATGAAATATATTCAGTAGACTGGAAACCGAATTAAAAGCAACTTCATTTGACTTTTGAAGAGACGCTACTTATATTCCCATTGCTGATTATTCCTATTCTTGTCTCTTCACCCTATACTTCACGTTGCTGTAATTATCTACTTCAGGGCATCAAGCATCTACAAGTACGGTCAGAAAATTCCATGAAATTTGACCCTCCATCGCTCTCGACATGTGTCAACAGCTTTTATCTCTGTAAGTAGACGTGATATTATGATAAACCTTTGAGACCAAAAGTATTGACGACGTTATACAAAAAAGCCAATACGTATGCAATGTATAAAATATTAATGTATGCATAGTGGAACTTCGGTATATCGTAGCTGAAGTGGAAAAGGAAAAATCGAGTTATCGACTAACGGATGTTATGATGTGTGTTAGGGATGTGTAGGAGGAATGAATAAAGTTCGAACAATAAAAAATTCAGGTAACATTGTGGGAGATATGCATTTTTTTAATAATGTGTCGTACGTCTCCGTCAGTAGTACTCTTTAAAGTGGCTACTAATTAGATAGACTTTTTTACTTAGCAAATTTCGACTTCCAACCTTATTGCTCCTAATACAAGCATATTAATGTACCCGATAGATTCCAAATGGTTTCCAAGAAATTCTTTTTTATGCCTTATTAACCTTACGAAGAATACATGGAATCAGGACATTTAGAAATTGCTGTAAATAACTTTTTTGAAATAAGAGAACTGCTATGATAGAGAAAAATGGAAAACAAGCTGAAAATCAGAATTCATTTAAAATGTAATGTTGAAACAGAAAAGTGATTAATTTCATTGTCTGCCTGTTAAAGAAATAAATTAATTGACCGTACGTCATACTGCAATCAATTTTTCCATCTGTAGGCCTAGAATCTAACTCGCAAACTTGCGAAGCTTACACTAGCACGCTATCGTTACCGCTCTTCTCTTCTAATGAGACTATTCACATGCAACGTTCCGGCTCTTCAACGTCAACATCTCCGACATTAGCCTGGTTTTGTTGGAGACAAAAACAAAAACTACCGACTAGAGCAGACCACCGGGAAAATTCACCTCTACTCAGAGGTTGAAATCGACGTAGCAGGTAGACAGTGATGAAAATCTCCCAAGGTAGGGACTCGAACCCCAGGGCCTTCCAGTTACAGACCACCTTAGGGCATCAACCGATGCTACTGCATTGCTTCTGACTGGGAGGTCTAGAGCACGAGTGCCGGCGGTGGTCGAACTTTCGTCGCTACTTAGATAGCTAGGTCGAATTCAGATGCTAACTGAAGCAAACTTCTAGCCGCCGACTGCTCTGATTGGTAGTTTTCCGTGCTTTTTTTTCATCAACACTCGGGCAAATGCCGAATCAAGAAACGGGCCACGAATTGCACACGATCTTTCCTTCCCTTCCTTGTCCTATCCTCACTCCTTACTTACACACTCAATCGCATTCACTACACCATCCCACATGTACGTAGACTGTGTCCCACTGGTGGGGATACCTTGTTGGGGAAAGTGCGCAAGCCGACGTGTAGGTCGCCGCCAGATCTTACCATCAAGCGGGAACATACCACTTCCATCTCCCGTGATAAATCATGCACTACACGTACGGGAATAATGACCATAGCAGTTCACGTGCCCGGAAACACGAATCAATCTATCAATTAATCACTACAGTTACAGTTGCTACGAAGGTAACTGCAACACTATCTCCAAAATTTCTAAGTCTATTAAATTTCAAATGAGTCAAAATTAGCACGCTCGTTCCTTTAGCACAACTTCTATCCTTCCTTCCTATCTCCAGCGTGTGCCTGAATCTCCCACGCTGTGCTGCCGCCTGCGCCTGCTACAATGGGAAAATTAATTTTTGTGTACAAACCGCCGCTGCGTGTGTGTCTCGGCCTGCCTGGCACGGCAGCGCGCGTACTTTCGTTCGTCACTAATTTCTCGGCCAAGTTTACGCGGGCGGGCAGGGGTAGCGTGCGGGCCCGGGCCCGGTAATGGCATGCAAGCTCTGCGCGATGAATATGGATCCCTGGGAGGCGGCGTGCGTCGCCAGGCCGGCGTTATGCCTGCGGCCGCCGCCAGCCCCGCCCCCCTTCCCCTGCTCTGCCACGGTCCCTCATAGCAAAACCTACCCCGCCCCGCCCCTCCCCTCACTCCCCATCCAGCCTTTCTCAACTGACGACGTCGTCAGCATGGTGCCTCCGAAATGATGGCAAAACAGCCACCTTTTATGGTTATATTCCAATAACAAATTTGGATCATCAAAAAGTGAGAATTGCAGGTACAAATAAATGATACAAAGTAATATTAAAATAAACGTATTATTCTCGGTTTTCATAATTTGTTTCGAAATGTATTTGATTTTCTTAAGTTTGTGGTCGTAACAAGAAAACTCATCACTTGTAAATGTTTTTCTCCTTTCATCTGCAGGTAACTAGTGCATTAAAATATTTCGTTCCTTTTGGTAAGACGTAATTTAATGTATCTTTAGCAAGAAACATAATTTCTCTATTACGAATGTATTAATATCAATATCATCATTTCATGTACTTCAAATGAAAGCTATAACTAGTAGCTAAATCAAAGTCATAATTTCATGTTTTCTCTTCCAAAAGTTACGAATTTTGAGGGCATACGTTTTCTGACTTTTCTTTTGAGCTCTGCCTACTTCGGACCAGTGTGTGCCGCTTTATGCGGATGGAGATATTGCGGGAAGTCATCGTGCATCTGCCCACCACCCGTTTACTCGCCCTGTCCCTTTCTCTTCCTCTTCCCAGCCCATCCAGCAAAGGATTTGCGTGTGAGAGGAGCTCGGACCGTAACTCATAAATAAATGCGTACGAGAAGAGGCGCGTTCACAATACATCCTTATGAAGTAATGCTAAGAATCAGTTGAAGCGGGAAAAAGAGGGAAAAGATGCAAGGGCTAGTGGACGGATATAAACAGTTCTATTGATTTTTCAAACAGTAAATCAAATAAGTGAGTGGGGTATGCTTTGAAGGATTAAGGTAACATATGTTGTGAAAGAATCATTCGTAGGAAATCGCATTGCACAAGGCACATTGTAGGCAATGTTGGGAGCAGTATTCAATTTTCATAAAATGAATGGGAGGAAGAACGAAGTGAAAAAATGTTGCCAATTAAATAAGAAAATTGGTACTCAGGGTAAAAACGCTCTTTAATAAATTACTTAAGTTGTTTACTGAATCTATGTATTATCAGTATTACTCCAACGAGGTAAGTGTTTTACTCATTTATGCACATTTGTTCCGTTAACAAAAATGAAATGTTTTTATATGTCAACAATAACATTTCTTATAAAATGCAGGTATAGTTTTACAAATAACCTTCTGAAAGTTTGGTCTTGGAAGTTGAATCTATAAAATACACATTATTTTTTTAAAATATTTTTCTTGAGGCTTCAACGCAAAACGGTAATAAGAAATTATTATTCTGAAGTCTTATTATTTTTTACATACTTAAGGTCACTTTACAACTGCTATCGTGATATTGCGACTACAGAAATTTGACATTGCCTTTAAAATCTTTGGTTAATCGTAGCCGAACACTCATACGGACACACACACACACACACACACACACACACACACACACACACACACACACACACACACACACACATGCATGCTCGGTTCGGAATTCGAACTCGCGACCTTTCAGCCTTAGCTATCCATTTTAATTTCTGTTTATCAAATATTCAAAAATAAGCTCGTTCGTATGTGGTGTCTCAAAGAAAATTACTCGTATGAATAATGTAAAATAAATCTCGACATTTCTTTTCCTTTGTGGTATAGATGATTATGTAAATTTAACGTGGTATTTATGTCATATTTGAAAACCCCAAAAAATAGAATATATTCATTATGCTTAACACTCACTCCCTTGAATAATACTTTATTTCTTCACTTGAGAAAATTTTATTTCTCTAAAAAGAGTTATTGTAAGAAATCCCTTCGTCATCCATTTTATCGCACTATACAATTTAAATGGCCGTTGTCAATCCATTAAAGTATCTTGTTCTAGTACGTTATTAATCATACACATATAATTTAGTTGAAAATATTATTATAAACACACGAGAAAGTGCACAAACCTTCTGCGGAACTTTTCCCACCCAACAATAATGAGGATCTTTCTTTAAAAAAATTAACAGACAAACAGAAAAATTTAGATAATTTAAAAAATGTTTGCGACCATCAATTGCGACCACCGCACTGCACTAATTAGAGGTTTCAGCTTAAAAATGAAGGTTGTTTTTTATTATCAAATTAAATGAATCAAAAAATAAAAAATAGTTAAATAAATAAAGAGTAATAAATATTTCTTACATAATTGTTCTAAAAGATTGTATCTTAAGTACAAAATGCATTTTTATCTTAGTAAGCATCTTGAAATTTTCAAAGCCGTGGAAAATATTAAACTCAACATTTGATTCATGTTCTTCAGCAAGCACAGACTTCAACGTTGAAAAATTTGTTCTGTATGCTGATAACTAAGAAATTAATGCATTTGAGATTTCAATTAAAATGAGAAATGAACTTTCACGTTCCTGCAACAAGCGTATGTCACTGCTGGACTGCGGAACACATTTGAGAAAGTTTTATTTTAGTTGTAATTGGAGCAAACGTGACGCATAGTAGCAGAAAATCTCAAACTGAATTGTTCTGTCCCTTCCTCTTCCTTTCAATTCTGCTTGTTCAAACGTTTGTTCTACAACGTTGCTCCATCATCTACATTCTCTCGAGTGCCAGAAGCTTCTACGCCTCTTTTCAACGAACCACCTCCTCTCACTTTTATAACTCTTTCTTCTACACCGCATTTGCAACATCATCTTCAACCTTGTATGCCCTTTATTCTCTTCCACTCCACTCTAAATCTCTCACCGGAAGCGATAGCTCAGTGCATCAACTGATGTCAGGGTCTCTGATCGGGAGGTCGTAGATTCGAGTCCCGACGGCGACAGGATTTTCGACACTAGCTTGTCAGCAGCTAGGTCGTTTTCCGTCGCTATCTGGAGGATAATTGTAGTGGCCAGCTGCTCTGATCGGTAGTTTTCCGTGGTTTCTCCGATCAACACCAGGCGAATGCCGGGGCAGTACCCTAACAAACGGACCGCGCGTGATCTTTCCTACCTACCGTGTACTATCCTCTAACACACTCTTACACTAACATGCACTACCACACATTCCGGGAGACCGATCGAGAGCTTACAGCTTGTCCCGGCCGGGGCGGTGCCCCGCTGGTGGGAGAATCCTGGTTGGGAGAAGACCTCGCTAGCCGACAGTAGGTCGGTGCCGGGTCTCGTCATCCTGCGGGGGAAGATTACTGCATTCTCCCGAGGAAAGACATGTACTACACTTACGGGACTGGTGACCTAAGGTGTTGACACGCCCGAAATCACTAACCAACCAACCAAATCTCTCTCCCTCCTCCTCATCCCTGTAACCTACCCCTGTTCCGATGTTCCATCCTTCCAAGTCCTACCTCTCCCTTGTTTCTCCCGCCCACTCCCCCCTCCTCCAGCCGCCCGCAGCCACTGCGGAGTAGTTGACGACTTGTCCGCACGCGCGCCGCAGCGGCAGTCGCGTCGCCGGCCGGGGCTGGGCGAGAGCAACTTCGACAAGCGCCACCGTGTCACGATTTATGGCGCGAGAGGAAGAAACGCGGATGTGTTTGCAAAGCGTGCGTGACCGCGTCGTAGGCGCACGCTTTCCGGCGCGTGTCGCCCACACAGGGCGGGGGAGCAACGCGTCGCAATGGGCAGGCGGTCGCTTGTCCCTCGCTCCCTCCCCCCCCCCCCTTCCCCGCGACCGCGCGCCACCACAAACGGAGTTTGCGAGTTAGACTAGCGCATAGGAAACAGGAAGCAGTTATCGGGATAAATGTTCTGAATTCGTGTAATGAAACTCTAATTACGCTGTGGTTTAGTATCCTATTCAGGGCTCCGGTTTCGTTTTAAAGAAATAGTCGTTTGTCTTGAATTTGTTTCATGAAATACTGAAAGTATGTTTTTTAATATACACAATGCTGAATAATAAATTACAACTCCATGATGCTTTTTCTGTATTCTTTCTTGCCTTCTTTATTTTGCTGCGAGTTATTAAACCGGCGAAATGTATATTACATTGCGTTGTTTTAAAGCCACAAAAAAGGATGAATTCAAATGTTTGCACTGTTATTCCCGAATATAAATTAATCCACCTTCCTTTTATTTATAATATTGTTATATTTCTTTGTGATATTTTCGATTTCTTCACAAGTTTTCTTCTGCTTCGCGTGCCAAGTCATTCTCATGACGCTGATACCCACTTAGACAGATTATTTCAATCATGACAGATAAAGACGTCAATATTAGAAATGGGTTCAGTGATTACCATTACGGTTGTTTACCCCTAAGAGATGTTTTATGGAAGTTCTTGTTCTTGTTCTTCTTCAGCATTTTCCCCTTAGGAGCTTGTAGTTTTCACCCTCCACAACTCTCGATCCTCCCAATCTCGTGGTTTGAGGCCTTTATCTTTCATAGCTTCCTGGATGTATTTTTTCCATTCCAAAACTAGTCTTCCTCTTTTTCACCTCTCAGGTGGTCGCCATTTTAAGATCTTGTGCGACCATGTTTTCTGACATTCTCTGAACATGTCCATACCACTCTAGTGCTCTATTTTCCAAGGTCTTCGTAATAGAACAACTTATATTCACCCTTCTCTATATATCTTCATATCTCACTCAATCCCTGCGAGTAAGTTGTAGGCATCGTCTCAAGTAGTCCATTTCCACAGTCCTTATCTGATCTCTTTTTTGTGTTTGTGGCACATTTCCGCTCCATTTAGTACTATATTTTCTACAACACAATGCTATTTCACTCACAACTCCATTACGGAAGTTGAAAATATAATTATCAAGGGCTGAATAACAACCACAAATGTCCATCCTGAATTGCTCAACCAGTACTCTGCGAAACGAGCCAGACACTGCGTTCCACATTATCAATCTTGGTTGGCTACCGCGACTGCCTGATTGTTTGAGACTGTGGCATTGCAACTAGTAATTCATTGCTTTCATGCAGATAAGGATCATATTTATCTGAGATTACCATGAGAAGTACACTTTCTTCACTACCTCACAAATGTTGCAATTTAAATCTGATGCATTTTACAGAAATGCAAAGAGTTTTTCTTTCTTTTCAAGTACTTTATATCCTCTATTTCAATTACATCTATGAGAGTTAAATTACTTTATTTGGAGATCCACTTTTATTCCATCAATATGAAGTTAGCTATACATAAATCGAATTATAAAGAAAGCACACGTTTTTCAGAAAAGTGGGTTTTACTGAGACCAACATTTTTACCTATCTACGTTATTCATATTCATGAAGCATTATGCTAACGATTGACAGGCTTTATATTTGCAAATTTCAATAATACAGTAATAATCAAACAATTTAAATAGCTAATTCTATTTCAAAACATAATTATTACAATACAAAGTTTAATATATATTTTACTGAACTATAAGAATATAGATGTAATGAGCAAAAACAGCATGGTGATGTTCTCTATGACCAATTTTTGTCCTTGTATTCAATAGAGCAATGTTTATTCCTATCTTGTCTAATCTATAAATGATTTTCTGAGATAATTATGTTCCATTAGCAGTGGTTAGCAATATTTTAATTATTAAGTTATTTTCAAGCCTACATGTAGAACATAATATTTGATTGTGTGTCGGTTTTCCAATGATTATTAAATCTAATTTTATAAATAATTTTACATCAATTATTCATAAATTAATAACATTTACATATTTATTTTTGTGAAAAGATATTTGATTATAATTTTATTTTATCCAAATACTTTTTTTTTCTTTTTTGTAAGAGTGCGAGAGCTGCGTTTTCTCTTTTAATTGAATTTTAAATAGAAATAATGTTATTGATGCAAACCCACCACTAACATTTCTGTAGTTTTCTTTTCATAATCTCTTCTGCGATTTCGCTTACATATGATGATGATGTTCGTGTGTACAGCCGAATCGTCAACGTCCTTGCTGGTGCACTTAAGTCTAAACTAGCAGCTCTCTCCATTTAGGGATCCCGCCTAAATCCCTCAACGCCATTACGCAAATTTGTTTTTTAATTACGCTCGGGGATGTAATTAAATATTCAATTAATTCAAGAGCCTGTTAAACCAGATTACCCCATCCCTAAAAGAAAAAAGAAATAATCTCGGCTAGAAACAAAAGAGAATACAAAGAGAATAAAAAACACCTCACCTCCACTTTCACGACCCTTTTTCGCGCTTCATTAGATATTTGGAGAAGACCCTCCGTAATGCTTCCATAATGAGAAGAATACGATTTTTATTTCGAAGCAAACCGCATTGTGGTCACCTTTCCATTTGGATTTTCAGGGGATTTACTGCTAGAGCGAAGAGAAATGAATTGTCTTCGCCAAATTTATCAACTCAAAGTAAAGCTTGCACTCACATTTACGAAGATAGCAAAGAAATATGCTTTATTATTTCATAATTTTCGCATTTGTGTATGTAATACTCTTCATTAAAATAGATCAGAGAAACGTTTATAGTCACTTCGACAACATTTAATAATATGTTTTAAGCACAATATTTTTATCTTTCCTCAGTTGATACCATTTTATTCCTGAATCAATCTGCTACTCGTTCATTTGTAACAAAATGTATCACATTCCGCTGAGAACTCATCAACGATATTTTTTAAACTTTTCCTGCAATATCTTAGAGGATATATTGCAAATCGCCATTATTATTACGAAAATAATATTCAGAAAGAAAGAAAATATAACTGTTGACAAAAGCTAAAATACGTATTGTTTTATTTGCAACATCTGATCTCAATACCTATTTTAATGTGTTTCGTAGAAAGTCAACTTTTACAAACTGTGAGAAAACAAATTCAACATAGTTTTTTATATGTAATTCTGATTTCAATTCGATCATGAAAATGTATATTATTTACAATACATTCCCAATGTCGAAACATTATTCTATCTGTTAGATTTCCATTAAATTACGGATGAATCTCTTGAAGAGAATAACACATGAACCTTAAATAATATTCTTTTAAATAAAGTAGTAATATAAATATAACTTTAGAAAGTTGCTTGGAGTATTTTATCACCTGATAAATCAAGAATAAATTACTAAAAAATAAACACAGGTATGTTTTTACAAATCCTCTAATCAGTAATTTCGTATTACAATTGTTTTATGAAATTACAAAATCTTGAAATATTTTCTTTGTAATTGTCGTTTTCGTTAATTAAAATCATTTATATTCACACAATAGTATTAGTAATGGTATTTTACAAGAAAGTGTTCACCCTTTTTTATGGAATACGTATAAACGCAAACGGTGAAAAATTCCAGGAAGAACATTTTTTTTAATACGACTGTTCGTTTTTCGCAGTCTGGAAACATTCTCGACGGCTCGAACAAAGATTGACCCTTATATCATGGTCTCGAAGTATAATGGCGGAACGGCTTTTACGAAACCACAGCCTTTCAAAGAGAACGCCTTGAAGAGCGCAATCGTATTGATTGGGCGCCACCTCAGTCATTTATTCCCTTCCACGAAGCGGAGGAAAGAAGACAGAAAGCGGCGCTTTCGCACCTATTCACCGACTCCGGCGCCGGTTTTCCGGGAAGGAAGCAAAGCCGTAGCGGCGCTCGTCCTCTCAATTTCACAAATCGACTTCCCCCCCCCCCTCTCCCAGAATCGCCGCCCGTCGCCACCGGTGCCATCCATACCATTCCAGCCACACCTCGCTTCCGCTCAACCGGTGAACACGGCGTTCCTTCTGCCTCATCCCTCATCACTCATCCCAGGTCTCATTCAGACCCATTCCTCATCCGCGAACTACGCCTTCCTTCATGAAACTTCTTCCTTTTCTCCTTCCACTTATGGCTACTGAAAATCGCCCTACCTCGGTCTAATTTATCTGTCCAACTCAACCAATTCAGTTTTGATTCCAGTGTGTCAATTGCGTCATTTCTACCAGATCATCTTTCACAGTTAAATCTATTCAGTCGATAAAAAATACACGTCACAATCTTTGAGTATATACCGTAAAACTTCAACACATATGGTTGAACTGGCTAATTTGACCCACCTCGCTGCAACGATCTAGTCCATTTAGAGAACTCCATCAATCAGTTTATATTACCCGCTAAAATAGCAAGTAACCGCTTCTCATCACACTTCTCACCTCTCTTTACATCCTACATACCCTTCAATCGAATGACAGGGGCAGTAAGAACACCCACCAGTCACATTAACTACGCCAAGAATCTTGTTGTTCTTGAATAGTAATACTTCTGTTTTGATCAAAGTGTGGCTCATATCATTACTGCTTACAATCTTAACACTACATAGATAGTAAACACTTTTTCGATGCCAAATCATTAGCATTTTTAAAAATGGTGAGAGATTTGGTGTGGCGTATGTTATTACTGCCCCAAGTCCTTCAATTCACACAACCTGAAACATTCCACCAATTCCTTTCTTCCCCAGCAGCAGTCAGTGCGAAGTTTCTCCCGCCAGCACGCCCAACAACGTTACCACCGCTGGCGTGTATTTGTCTACCGAGCGTCTATCACGCACTTGTCCCTTGTCCTTACCAGGGAGGATTAACCCAGTGGTGGGATCCTAGGCGTTAGCCCCTATCCTCACCCCCCGCAGACGCACAAGTACGCCTTTGAGCTGGTATCTGGGTTCCGTCAGAACGCAGTTGACCCTCACGGTAACCTCCTCATACAATGCATGGATCGGGCCGCCCTGCCAGCTCAAAGCTCCTAGCTATCTAGGCAATTACCCGAGTCAAAACAATTCGCCACTCATATGCGCTGGGAACAAGTTCCTTCCTCTTTGCCCAGAGTATCGGGCCACTGCCACGACGAATCCGTGAGCCCAACTGGGGGCCACCTGAACTAAGGTCCAGGCAGCTTGGAACCCCCATCCCGTCTCCCCATTGCTTACCGCCAGCTATCAACGTGGGTAACGCCGGACCCTGAGCAACCTGACGAGTGGGACCTACTTTCCCGCCGGACTGTAAAGTGTGATCCGGAGTACTCCGAAAAGCATCCTTCGCCCGATCCTGCCCAATGGTCGAAGCGCCATAGGCCCAACTGGAGGTAGCCGGGCGAACCCCGACTACCAGGAGCTTAGCATCACCTTCTCACTGCCTGCACCTTCAAGCTAACGACGCGTCGTGAGATTCACAGACCGGATGGTCGTCTACGACACTCCACCAGAGACCACGACAGCAACCTCGACGACGTCGCTAGCGCTAGCACAAGAGTTCCCCTACCGGCGCAACTGCCACCACCGTCAGCATGACCACCAATTTCGCCAGCATCAGTATAGTCTCCTCATATCGGTACGACTAACACCGCCGCCAGAAAACCCACCTACGTCGCCAGCGCCAGCATATGATTCCCCTACCAGCGCAACTGTCGCCACCGTCAGCAAGACCACGAACGGCACGACTGACACTGCCGCCAGCAAACCCACCTACGTCGCTAACGCCAGCGCAGGATTCCTCTACTAGCGCACTGTCGCCATGGCCAGCAAGACCAAGAACTTCGCCAGCACCAGCACAGTCTCCTCCTGACGGCATGACTGACACCGCCGCTAGCCAGCCAGCTCACCTACATCGCCAGCGCCAGCGCAGGATTCCCTTACTAGCGCAACTGTCGCTACCGTCAGTAAGACCACGAACTTCGCCAGCAACAGCACAGTCTCCTCCTATCAGCACGACTGACACCGCCGCCAGCCAGCCCACCTACATTGCCAACGCTAGCTCAGGATTCCCCTACTAGCGCAACCGTCGCCACCGTCAGTAAGGCCACGAACTTCGCCAGCACCAGCACAGTCTCCTCCTATCGGCACGACTGACACCGCCGCCAGCCAGCCCACCTACATTGCCAACGCTAGCTCAGGATTCCCCTACTAGCGCAACTGTCGCTACCGTCAGTAAGACCACGAACATCGCCAGCACCAGCACAGTCTCCTCCTATCAGCACGACTGACACCGCCGCCAGCCAGCCCACCTACATTGCCAACGCTAGCTCAGGATTCCCCTACTAGCGCAACCGTCGCCACCGTCAGTAAGGCCACGAACTTCGCCAGCACCAGCACAGTCTCCTCCTATCGGCACGACTGACACCGCCGCCAGCCAGCCCACCTACATTGCCAACGCTAGCTCAGGATTCCCCTACTAGCGCAACCGTCACCACCGTCAGTAAGGCCACGAACTTCGCCAGCACCAGCACAGTCTCCTCCTATCAGCACGACTGACACCGCCGCCAGCCAGCCCACCTACATTGCCAACGCTAGCTCAGGATTCCCCTACCAGCGCAACCGTCGCCACCGTCAGTAAGGCCACGAACTTCGCCAGCACCAGCACAGTCTCCTCCTATCGGCACGACTGACACCGCCGCCAGCCAGCCCACCTACATCGCCTGCGCCAGCGCAGGATTCCCCCTATCTGGGAACATTCGCCACCGCAGCCGCAGCGCCCTCACTCCACACCGCGTCACGTCGCCCCGCGCCTTTCCCGTCGCTGACATTTTCCAATTTTCGCTCGATATCCTCTTTTCGCCGCGCCGCGGAGCCGAGCGGCGTCACGCGGCATTGAGTCGCGTTATTTTCGCGTGAAGCACGCTTCGCCGCGCGTAATTGCTGCAGTTGCGAATCGCGCGTCGCGGCGCCGCGCGTCGTCGCCGCCGGTCGCGACGCCCCGGTGCGGAGGACGTGCGCGCCGCACCCTGCACCCCTCCCCCGCGCTCCGTCAGCGCCCCCGCGCGACACGTCGCACACTGGGCCGAAGCCGTTGCACTGTGAAACAAAGCACAGTAACGATTCTTGGCGGTGAATTTGGTGGTTTCTCGTGAAATAATTATTTTTATTATTTATTACAGTCGCATCAACTGATAGTTCTCAGCGACTACAATATTTTACATAGTCAATATTTGTTTTTTATATATAAGAAAATATTGTATATTGCTTATATATACAGTAATGTGATTAATAACAGAGAGATTAACCAAAATTCATAACTTGAAACCGAATCTTCTAAATAATTATAAAATGTATAGGAATTCGCTTACATTTCATTAAATATATTAGTATTTTGGCAAAATCTTTTAATATTATGTTGGTGGGGTTTGGAATTGATTGCTTCAAATGGTTGCTATGGTGGTAGCTGTTTTATCCTGAAACTTAGAACAGATGTTCACTATATGCGACACAGTTCAATCTCACATAAGACACATATTTAGAGAAAATCGTTTATTTTTCTTAATTATAAACTAAAAGATACTGATTTATATACAGTCTTCTATATTTATATCACAGTTAATTTTAAACGTCTTTCTTCTCTCTTGATTATTCATTTTTACACGGCTCTCTTCCTTGCAGTGCTTCACTGTCCGTTGCACCAGGCACAGTCCACTGCACTCCTGTTCATCGCGATGCACGCATTTTTCAGCTCAGCTTCAGACTTCAGACTGGACTGCCGGGAGACGGGCTGCTCATTTAGGCCTGGCAGGAACCAAGGCTGGAAGATCCCGGAAATTGCCACTCTTCTACGCGACCCGTGAATACTACCCGCGAATACCGTGAATACTCCTACTCCTGCCTGGAATCCTCCGGTTTGGGAGCCGCCGACAGATTGTGCCAGATCCTCGTTACAATACTTTCAATTACGCGTATGTTGTAAAGGAGGTGATAAAGGCTCTCAAAATTGCTTAATCTCTTGTTTTCAGCATACTTGAAGAATTTATTTTCTCGTTTTATTTCAAGTATGTTCCAGTAATTTTCAATAATAAGAATAAAAAAAAATATCCCACACTGGGAAATTGCGTTTCCCATGAAACTACATAACAGAGTTTCCTATAAAACGAAGTAAGATGTACTTCTTTCTTGGATTCCTTCCTCAAAAATTAAGGAATATTTTCTTCAAGTTACATTTGAACACCATGAAAATAATGATAACCGATGATGAAAATAATGGTTAAATTTATTTCATCTTTAATTTTACAAATATTTCATGCATACGCTTCATACATTTTACACGTTTGAAGGATAAACTCTTTTTTAAACAAAATCAAGGAATGTACGCTGTTTATCCTTTGAATTCGTATCGACCCCTAGTCCGTCGTCTGTGGGCGCAACGTGCTCCAGCCGATGCTCCCGTACCCGTTTTATTGTCCTTTTTCTTTCTTGTAGACTCCCTGCAGGAGAAGGCGGATATTTGAGATGTTTCTTCTCTCTCCATGTGGTTTAGATACGTACTTATTGCTGCGGATATCTCATATTAACTGTGAAAGTGCCTATCTATGTCTCAACAATGGATGCAAAGTGCATCGTAATGTAGTTCCTGTGCCATACGCTGGCAACCACATCAAATGTTAAGAGCATAGTGCGAGAGATTCTGCACTGGGGCCTGCGCATATGCGCTGTCGAAGACGATGGGTTCGAGTCCCGCGTAGATTGATTTTATCCTGTTTCCGCGTACGTCATCTGCCTATGGTGATTCAGCCGCGTAAGTGTGGTGCATGTTATATCACTGGAGGTGGTGGTGTTCTTCCCTTACTGGATGGTAAGATCCGGCACCAACCCGCACGTCGACTTGCGGGTCTTCTCCATTCAGATATCTCCCATCAACAGAGCACCACCCAAGAAGAGACAAGCTCTTGCATGTTAGTGTACGTGTGTATATATGTGGTGAGGATATAAGAAAGAGGAAGAAAAGATCGCGCGCCGTCCGTGGCTCGTTTGTTAGTGTACTGCTTTGGCGTTCGTCTGGTATTGATTGTAGAAACCACAGAAAATTAAAGATTAAAGCAGCCTGTCACCAGAATTCTCCTCCAGATGGCGGCTGAAGGCGAGCCAGTTAATGTTGTTGATGTTGAAAATCTAGTCTCGCATAGAGAATGGTTATCTTCACCATATCATTGTTTCGAGATTTTGTTCTCATACCACCACCTACCGCGTCTGAACATCGTTTTATCACTCAACCCTAAACGTCTTGAACTTCTATTATCACTCTACCTTCATCTATACAGTGGAAAATAATTGCAAACCATAACCGTGAATATCTCAAAAGAAAGGAGAAGAAATCAATGTGTAGAGGCCTATGCCTGCTCTCTCACCTAAGCTCGAGAGGTTATGGGACACGTTACCAGTGTAGGAAGAAGCAATTTTTTTACACGAATTTTAATCGAAATCAGAGCAGGCAATGAAAATATCTGGAGACATTTTATTACATTAGATACAATACATCGGATGATTAACGATCAAAATGTATCATATCCTTTGAATTTCAAGTCTTGCGAAAAAAAATCAAAAATATGTTTCAAAGATTCAGTTTTCATCATCATCTCACATATCAAATGACATACTACAGGCAAATAACGCTTTAAGCGAGTTCATCATTATAATTTTTTGGATTCTATTATTTTGAGGATATCATATACATTATCTCATTATTGCTGAGCACAAAAACTTAACTCGGACATTAATGGATTTAAATATTTAAGAATACATAAAATGTGTACATGCGCATTAATGTATGGTAATAATATATTTGCTGTGATTCAAATAAACCCACATAAATGTCATACTTCAGGCATTATTTTCACTGAAAGAAATGCGTGAAAGCAATTACACTAAAGTTCAATTACATAAAGCAGGAAAAATTATGTTCATACAAAATATCTTTCAAAATATTTGTAAATATTTTTTAAGTTAGGAAAATTCAATCACGAGTACACAATTCTTAATAGTGAATTAACAAACAAAAGTAAATTAAAATCAATAGTAAAACTCAAGAAAGTAGGAATCATCAAAGGACGCGATAGAAAAATTAATGAATGCATCCCGAAAGGAAGTAGAGAAAGTTTCTTTTTTAGTTAGGTAACTCTGTACTTTAACTGTCTTGACTGTTTGCCCTCCCTTTTCGCATTAAACGTCAGTTGAAAGGGCTCCAGCATTAAAATCGAAATTTACACGAAACTCATTGCTTTTTTCTTAATACTCGTCGCTAAATATGAACATACTTTCGGTTTTCCTTCTCTTTTAACTCCGTTATGGTACGTGTCTTATTAGGAAATAATCTTGAAGTTGTGAAGTAAACTTCTTGAGTAATAAGCCTCAATGAGCTTTCGATTTTTACTTTTGCTTGGAGGGAAACATCATTTCCTTTAGACTGTATTTTTCACTCCACCTCCACTACTTATTACTCTTCGTGTTTTATAGATTTATTTTTCAGAGATAAATAGCTGAATAGTTTTCTACATGAATTTCTTAAGGATACGTAAACTATATAGATATTCGTTTTCACCCCGCCATTTTTGTCTTCTGCTGTTTTTATTTTGTCCAAAGTTGTATAAACATTATTCTTTTGACAAATAGTTTGAACATTTATTTGAAAGAGCATTATGAAAGGTTTCAGAAATATCCATCTGAAAAATGTAACGAACAGAAAAGCCAGGCTCAAAACTGAATGTACCTTAAACCTTCATAAAGCAATATTTCTCCAAATTATGTGTGCTATCCATTATGGTAAAATACACATGTGCCACAGATACAAAGGAAATATAGTTCTTTCAAAATAAAATCCCTAAAATGCTTGTAAGCGCCCCTTTGTTCATTAGAAACACTCAACTATTTTCAGAATTAAGAAGAGAAACTATCCATCAACCCATGCTCAAACGTACACGCATCTTTTTCTCATTTCATACGAATACAAACATCCGTTGATAATTACATGCTTCGTTTATCCACAACAACTTAACCGAATCAAATGTTAATTTCTTTATAATAAATATTTATGTCAATTTGCTGACATTTCACAAATAATTAAAAAATATTATGAAAATAAATATATTGGAATGATTTTAAAAAGTAATTAGAGACCTGTAGATTTCCCTTATTTGTGACTCTTTTTAAAAGAATAAATGGAATTTGTGAATGCAATCTTAATACATTTAAGATAGTATTGCATTTTTTATTTATTAATTTTTGGGGTGTTTGTGTTTGAATTGAAATGAATTGTAAGAATCCCTGCGAAAAAAAACTACTGGCCTGCAGAAATAAATGAAAACAAAAATAAAAAGGAAATAAATATATCGCTTAACTGAAGAAACCTGATGTTGACCGTTCATTTATTTATCACAATCAAGTATTAAGACGAGGAAAATGAAATCTATCTGTAGCGTAAAATGGAAGAAATTTATTTCCATCCTTGCCTCATACGTCGAATTCTAGAGGCTGGCTGCTCTTATCGATAGTTATCAGTGCTTTTTTCGATCAATTCTAGTTGAATATTGGATCATTACCTTAACAAAAGGCCCACGAACCGCACGAGAATTTTCCTTTCACTCTTTGACCCACTATCTCTCCTCACACACTTCCAATTAAATACACTACACTCCCGCACATTTCGGGATACCAGTCGATCGCTTAGAGCTTGTTCCAGCTAGTGCGCTGTAATGCTGCTGCTGGGAGATACCTGGAGAGAGAAATCCCCCACAAGCCGACATGTAGACACAACCTTCCTGGACTAACATTTCCTACGCTGACGGAACTAATGACCATAGAAATTGACGTTCTCGGAAACAATCAATCAATCAATCAATCTCCCGTACCCTTTCCTTTCTACTTCCCCATCCGCTCACACCGTCCGACTAGTATTGTTTCTTCCTGTCGGAAATAATTTTCAACTTTGACATTGAGATAATTTATGCCTAATTGCTCCAACGAATAAATCAAAATGCATTTAGTAGCTAATTTTATGCGCTTTGAGATAACATTAATCAGTATGTGTCAGGCGCGCAGTGGCTAATAAAATGCATATTTTGCATTTACAGATGTAGATGCATTAAGATATCACATTTTTAGTGCAAGCACATTCAAAGCGTGCCTGTGACATGTGAGAGACTGACAGCTGTAAACCAAATGAGTCTTGTTTTTCGGAATAATGGAAGAGAAACCTTTACCAAAATATCCTTATCTTATTACCCCAACAAAGTACGTTAATAAATATGACGTCTATACTTAAAAGGATTTTGATCCAGTTTTTCGAAGATATCAAAGTGTGATTTATTTCAAAATTGCTAAAACGGTCAATGTCAAAATTCGAATTTTATTATATTAATATTTCGGTGAATTACATTGAAACGAATTGCAAAATTTAGTTATGAAGTATGTCATAAAAAACAGTTTAATAATTCCTAACCAATTAACCTTGCCTAGCATGTACACGCACGCCACGAAAATAAAATGTAATGAGTAAGGAATGGAATTTATTGTAATAAAAAATGCAAAACATGTTCATATATATATATATATATATATATATATATATATATATATATATATATACTTATTTTTTCCAAAACATGTAAAAAAATAAATGTTGTAGAAAATATAAATGTAAAATAAAAATTGATTATTGTGTTTAAAATTGTTCTCTACAAGCCGTTTCGTACCATAGAATGTCGCCGATCAGTTCTTAACAATTTGGAGTGGGTGAAAGTAGGTTGTAACTCTACAGAAGTAATTGTATACTAGACCTCACCACATATAAGAATTTTATTCGAAATATAAAATAGTTCATAGTATATATTTCAATATTTCCGAGGAGCCGATGTACAAGTGAATAGTAGAACCGCGTAGCGAGTGATCGATCCCATGGGAGTTGGTTAAAGCGTATATATTCCACCCTCGAAATTGAACAACCCGGTAAGACAATTTTCTGTAAAAAATATGTGTTAGTTTTTCGATCGAGTGACGAATTTGCTGTTTGAAACATGAGCAAACACGTGGTTGAAATTACTTTTGTTCATAAACATCCGCTCATCCTTGACTCACAAGTACGCAGAGAGCGGAAGGGGGAGGGGCAAGTTTGACCATTCATGGCGTAGGTGGTAACAGAAGTGCAACAGCATTACATTTGATTTGTAAAAAAAGATGATTCCGTAACAAATATTGCAAACGCGCATTTGAAATGTTCCTTTTTGACGTATAAATATATTGAAATGTAGAAAAATATGTAAGAAATGCGTCGTAAGAGGAAAAATATGTAAAAATATAATTATACCAAAATATGTAAAAATGTGTAAAATAAAAATAGTTCTAATTCATTCAGAATGTCTTGTAAACTCTAGAAAATTTAATTGAATGCGGGTATCTAGTTCCTGTAAAAACATGTAATTACATGGAAGTCCGTTCCCTAGTAATGAGGAATTGTCTAAAGAACTAACGAATCTTCCTTGCATGGCCACAAAGACTACAAAGGAACACAATCCGGCCAGTTGGCAACTTGTCAAGCAAGTTGTTGGGAACTAGGCGCAAACAGTCTCGCGTAGTTCGCGAAAGCGAGCGAGCGAGCGAGCGAGCGAGCGAGCGAGCGAGCGGAGTTTTTCCTACAGAAGCAACGACGAAGCCCGCACGGCACGACGCACAGTGGTTCAGCATTGGCGAAAAGCAGAAATAAATCAATAGTAAGGTGTAATTTAAACACAATTTTCAGGGCGAACTACCAATCGTATAAGGAGGCAAACTATTGTGGCAGAAGTAATATTATACTATAACCTGTCTAACTGGGAATCGTGAGTCCGACATTTTCTACCACCTTTTGCAGGTTTCCGGCTTATTGAAATTTACAATAAAAACTGTTAATTCAGAAAAAAGCAATTTTTCAAAGATGTAATAGGTTATATTAGTAGTTTATCTCACCTAAAAACTACATTTCAAAGGAACTAAGATGTCCTGGGAGAGGCAAAAAAAAAACATGTGCAACATGGCGTGTAATGAAACAAAGAACTCCACAAACTAAAAGAAATATTATTTTCTTTAATACTTGTAGGAACAGATGAATTCACTTGATGATTTAGGCTTCAGCTATTTACCTAGGTTCTCGTGAATTCTGTGGCAATCAGCTATAAAAATGTATTTTATCCACTCATTATTGATTTTATCGTTTGAATGTGTCATAGATTTGTTTTCCTAACTTCATTTTTTTATGGAAACCTTCACAGGGGTGTTGCTTTGCTCGTGTTCTTCAATTAGTCTTATTTTCTCATCAAGAGTTAAAGTTTTCAATTTGTCACCTGACATCATCAACACTTAATTAACACAATACCTGTAACTCGTCAAACTCAATAACAGTGTACTTTTAAAACCGCTGTACCCAAAGCACGCAAGAAATGTGGAAGGATCGCTATGCGCGACTCTCCTTCTTCATGCGAGCTTGTGAATGTCAGTGCTATTACAAATAAACTGGATTTGCACGAGTAGCGTGTGAGATACGACGTTCGGACGAAGGTAACTGAGAAAGCGAATGGATGAGCACAACCCTGAATGTGTCTTGGTACGAAGTCCCAAGACATAAAAGTCAATGTTTAATTTTAAAATTATTTTTGTTTCCGCCTAATAAAGAATTTTTAATACCATCGCGACATTATAAAAATTTCTTTCCGTTTCCGCGTTAGGCAGGTTTCCGACGTATCCAGTGAACTTTTCATCGGAAATAAGTATGATCTGAGGTTTTTCCGCTGAAGGCAGGTTTCCGCCTGGTCCAGGTTTCTCCCTAGACAGATTTTATTGTATTAATTTTACGCTTACAAAATTGCTGTTCTTATAAGAAGTACGCTGTCAAATTTAAAAATGTTTCTATTTTACAGACTGTAAATTACAATCTAGATAAAACATTTTAAAATGTCTAATGTATTCACTATTGTAAGTATATAAGGAAAACTGTGTAAAATGAAATGTTCGAAAGAAATGTAATTTCCTGTTGATTTTTACGGTGGACTATTTATTGATTTATCATATTCCATTAGAAATATTTTTTATAGAGTACTAAGTAATTTTAATTCCTTTCCGAAATTTGTTAAAGCAGGGTGTTTCACTGGTAACACGTTCTTACAATGACCAATAATTTCTCAGCCAGCGCTGCTGTGAGGCGCGGTGCGGTGCGGACGGTGGGCAGCAGGTGTGGCCAGGTAATTGCGGCGCGCGGGGCTTACAGCCCAAGGCCAGTGGCGGCGCCGAAGCCCCGGCCACGTAGCCCCCACGCCGCTTTGACAGCGGGATTACCTTTCATAAACTGCGGCGTAGAGGCAGCCGGCCTCCGAACCCCTCGCTTCTCTTACTCCTTCATTACCCGCTGCGCCGCCCCCGCCGCCCCCGCCGGCATCACCGCCTCCGGCGGATCCGGAGCCCTGATCCGGCCGATGCGCCCTCCTCACGTCGCTTCGGGCTTCCGAGATAGCCCTTCCGAGATACGTTACCCGGAGTGCGGCTCAAGTCACTCCTAATTCCTCAGGCTGGTAGGCAAAATATAGCATTTCTCGTTTACAGGATGCACCAGACCATGCTGGAAACAGTATTAGAAACATGTTGAGAATAGCAGAGTAAACTTTTCATGGCATGGCGGTGTACTAGTTTGTTTAGTATTTTGTCCACAGTGTAGATTATTTCACGTGATATATTCAGTTTTTATAACATTCGTACAAACATATTTACGTTGAAACCACCTCCAAAAAATTATATTCTTATGATTACTTCACACTGTTCAAAGTTCTTTGAAATCACTTTCTACTTTCTGATTATTAGACTCTGAAAAAATTCTGAAATTGCAGACACAACTACAATATTTTAAAATAAACTGACTGTACAGGGAAAGGATACAGAAATTTACTAACGGTTACTTCTTCAACAACACTTTTTATATTCTCTTACTTTGCATAACAACACGATCCATTATTTTTTTCCGTGACGTCAACGTTGCATAAGGTAAGTCGATCATAAATAAAAGCAAACGATATTTCATTACAAAAGTCTTTGTATTCTATAGATAAGAGAGCAAAAGAATTAGATGTGATAATTATGATAAGATGAAAGAATTATTAGATGTGATAATAAATTAAAATCAACATTTTAAATAATGCGTATGAATTAGGAATTAATGAAACTCCCTGTTGCGGAGTAATATGTTTATTTTTTGTCCATTATTATTTCATTTGAAATATATACGGCCCAACAACACAGCTGCGTATCATACTATTTGTTTAAGAGCATTAGAATTTAATAAATCGTCACGTGAACTTTAAAAGAGAAAAAAAATATTATATGAATCTGCAGTAAATTCTTCATAATGTGGGATTCGTGGAAAAGACATAACTGATAACATAGAAAAAGAAACACATAAAATATTAACATTCAAATGTAAATTACATTAATATTTAATTTCATAATAGATACTATGTATTGAGGCTAACTACAACAAATTTATTTACAATATTATATTACCATAACCATAATTATTATATTGTATCGCGGTCGCTGTGCCTCCTTCAACCCTTTCGTTCTCCTCTTCTCCTTCTCGCAAATCCTTACCCCGAGCATTCCTTGTTTGTTCGCCGCATCCCATTAACCACGGGTAAATCTCTCGATTTTTTCATATCACCTGTGAAGACAACTTGCCTGCACGTTCTAAACATTATGTTAAAAATTAATTTAAACGTTCGTGCGTGTGTGTGTGTGTGTGTGTGTGTGTGTAAATGTGTGCCCATCCTATTAAAACCCGTAATTTCATGATTTTTTCATATTTTGTGACAAGCAATGTGTCTCTTCGGAGCAATGATAGCTAATTCCATAAATAAATGCAGAAGCATGGAAATGTAACGTAAATGTTGGCTTTTCACTTACATATATATAGTAACTTGCATGACTTCATTGCGTAAACATTCGTGAATGTGTAATTCCTTGGAACCTCTGAAAAAGTTCTTGAAGCGATTGCCATGACCAGTGATCTTGCGACAGCGCCTCATGACACAGCCCCTTATATTTGAAGTACGTATTTGTAGCACATATTTGAAGTATGTTTAACGTATTTATAAATAAAGACCAGAGTTAAAATGATAATTAAGCATGGTACAAATAACTAATGCATGTCCTCGTAATGAACTTTTTCTCAAAAAAGTGTAAATTAAAAAATTTATTTTGGAATATTTGAATTTTGGCGGTGTTTTTTCTTCACCGGGATTGGGACGCGCTGTATTTTGATAAATATTTTCAACAATTATTTCAAGTTTTTCGTACTTAAAACAAAAACGTATATACATTTTATACCAAAAGCCATTTTTCCATATGGTAGGAAAATGTCAGGAAAATTTTATAAAATAATTCTCAAAAGAGCATAAAGTGAATTCATGACTCGTTGTAACCAGATTTAGGTTCAAAAATGTATTTACATTTTGTTTTGTCTCTTTATTTCCTTTTAATCTGCTTCTGGGAACAAGCATGAAAGAAAATCATTCCATTAGACGGAGGCTTTTTTAGAAACTATAACTCTCAGTAGAATCACACCAAATCAAGCCATGATAGTCAACGAAAGGATCAAAATCACTATTTAGTTACAATCTGTTCTGGGTAAATCGCACTCTTTATTGGTTTAGTTTAGGCTGTTTTAATCTATGAGTAACCCTTCGAGACGCCATTTACCGAGTAATGATAATAAATTCTGATGTCATTTTGCAAACTCTTCTTGGCTACCCAGCTATCTTATCCTATGGATCAGACAATTATCATTACGTCATTTTGTTTTGAAAACGAATGTCATTATATGTTGAATTGTGTAGTTATTAATTTTCAAAATTTTTTTTAGACTTACAAATATGTTTAACCTCGTTTGCACCCTAATAGCGATAATAATTATTTTCAAAGTCAGTTTAGATACAGTACTTCAATGAAATGTATTGAGACAACTTAGACGAAGTAGTATCCCTGGTTTTTACGCGGCAATAGTAGTGCCATGCACACTGAAATAGCAAATTCTGCGCTCAATACTGGAACATGCCCGACGTTGTCTGGTGTAAATTTACAACAATTTCACTTTCACTTCCAACACTTTCTATTGGGGTCTTTCTAGTGGGGCTTGTTTTTAACAAGCCCCACTTGGAGGGACATTTTGAAATATGATTGTCACTGATAAATGTAATTTGGGCGCCAGGAAAAGGTTATACTTGAAACCTAATGATTCCTACGTAATTTAAATATCTCTCCTTAGAAAATTATGTTGTGCTAGCACAGTTAATTGGGGTTCGAAGTTTATAATTGTTGCTATTTACTCTGCAACCAATTATTCAATCTGCCATCCATACTGAGGGGCGAGGAATCTGAAAATCTTATTAAAATGCTAGATTGCACGTAACGAACAATGATAATCAGCTTTCTTTCAACTTAATAAATTGGAATTTATTATATGATAATCAAAATAGAATCATTCCTTGGTCACGACCAGTTTTCTTTGTATTGCAATAGTTATAAACCTTATTCATTCGTGGATCTTCGCGCGCTCTTCCCTTCTTCGTTCGATGGCGCCTCGTAGAACCTTCTCCGTCGACGCAGTAGAATCTTGCTTCTGTATAAAGTCCTCATCTAATGTCCGTGATCTGGTTCCAAATTCTTCCGGCGATACTATCATAATCCGTGACTTCCCTCACTTGCGTCTCGGGTGGACGCCTAGACACGAATTTTACTTCCTACAAGAACGCTCTGTCCTAATATAAAAAACGATAGTTAATTTTAAACAACTGTCATTTACAGTCTTTCCTCGATCTAGTAAAATATATCAAGAGTTGACCTGCTCATCACCACGTTGCTCTAGCGAATGAATGTTCTTCTAAAAACTCGGAAGCATCCGAATTCTATATCTTTTTCTTTTGTCTCTCAAAACAATGCTTATTCCACCTCTGCTCTGTCATTTCAACCTAACAAAAATGATCCTTAACGCCGGTTGTTTATTTGTTTATTTATTTTATTTATTTAATAGGTAATTATTACAGGCAAATTAAAAATCTTGATGCAATGTGGCTAGGCCGAAGGCCTTTAAGCCATTACAATACCTACATTCTACAACGTTCTAACCTTTCGAATTCTGGTATTCACCCAAAATGGTCTCTCCTTCGCATCAAAGCCGTGGAAAAGAGACCATAAGGTACGGCTGAGGAAAAAACCCCTGAAGGGGGAAAAACCTGCCGTCAGAAGCCGAGTACATGCTAATCTATCCGGTTTTTAAACCATTTATTTATTTGGCGCCGGCGTCAGGCATTCTCCTTCCAGTGTTTGGCCTCCTCCGCACCTGAAAACAAACAGCACCACAGAAAATCGTCCGCACCAACGCCTCTGCCCTAACATTTCCGATTCCTACTTCCCTTCGCCTCCTAATGTGTTTTATTTTAACCGTTTCCTTTTATTTTGTTTTAATATAATTTAATTTTAATTTATTTAACTTATTTTAATTAATTTAAATTAAATTTATTTAACTTATTTTAATTAATTTAATTTTAATTTATTTAACTTATTTTAATTAATTTAATTTTAATTTATTTAACTTATTTTAATTATTATAAGTTAATTTATTTATTTTTATTGACTTATTTATCTACTTATACTTAGCAATTGACTAAAACTTATAACTTTTTTTTTTTACTGTTTACTAACCTAACATAACTTACTGACTAACTTAATTATTGTTAGTTTATTGATTTATTATTTATTTCTCTCCAGTCTAGGCTCTGCTCGTACTAACCAGTGCTGTTTTCCCACCCCCTAATTTCAGTTTCTCTAATGGTCCGAACCTTTCCTAGAAATGTTCCTAATTCTTTCATGAAGTTAGATCTTTTATCACCTAGAATGTTTTGGGCGAGCGTTACGTTCCTATGTTGGAAGTAGTAATTTCCCATTCCCATCCATTTTCCTCTCCAAGTTTCGGTCGCATTGCAAATTAAAAGGATGTGGATCCAGTCTTCCCTATCACCGCAAAGCACACAGATGCCATTACCATTAGAGTCCTTTAATCTACGTTGCATCCACCCCCCGACCCTGAACCAAGCGTATCCCCCTCTTGCGTCCTTTCGCAGTGTGTTTACGTAACGTTCGCAACCCCATAACGGACTCGCGTGAATTTGCGCAACTAGCGAACGTTTTTCGGCCGTTGCTGCCAGGATCTCTTGCCTTTTAATATCCGCAAGTCTACCCGAAATTAGCCGTTCTATCTCACGTGTTCCCCTATCTCCCACCATCTCCGGAGAAACGTCTCCCAGACCTGCACGTTCCAGTAGCAGTTTAATTTTATACGACCAGTGGCGTTGGTTGCTTCCCTGTAACTGCACTCGAAAACATCTATGTATAAGTGTGTCAGACTGTTCACCTGCTAATTTAATCCAAAGTTTAATGGGTTTCATTTTAAAATCTTTCCAAATTCCTACACTACCGACCTCTCTTAGGACTCCGGCATTTGCTGCGAATCTAGAGACTCCGAGAATTAATTTGAAATAATCTGTTTCGACGCTTTCTAGTCGATCTATCCTATCCACTCCCCAAATTTCTGCACCATAATTCATTGCTGGGAGAACTAGCGATTTAAACATTGTATCGCACACCTTTAAAGACAATTCCGGAACCCTGCGCACTGCGCCAACGATTTCATTGAGCGCAATTCTTCCTTTACTGTGCGCCGCCACTATGTGATTATTCCATCCCCCATTCATGGAAAATTTTGCCCCAAGATATGTAAATGTTTTAACCCGGTCGATCTCGTCCTGGGCGTAAAACCATTTCTCTTTGCTACCCCAGATAAATCCATTCTTGAAGACAACTACTTTAGTTTTTTGAATATTTACTTTCAATCCCCATGTTTCACTATACGTTTCTAAGAGATTTAAACTTTTCTGTAAGCCGTCAATAGTCTCCGAACATAAAACTAAATCATCAGCATATAGTAGTCCGGGAATGTTCAGGCCCTCAATTTCCGGTGCAGATGTATCCGCTTCCTGTAACCACGTCAATAAATCGTTTATAAACAAGATAAACAATAGCGGTGAGAGAGGACAGCCCTGTCTTACTCCTACTGTCGATTTTATTTTTCGCGTTGTACTTCCATCACCGCACCTGACACAGAAATTTACGTCTTCGTACATGCTCTGCAGCACTTTTAAAACTTTACGTGAGACGCCTAGCCCATTAAGTTTTTGCCATAAAGCTTTCCTATTGATAGAGTCAAACGCCTTTTCGAAATCTACAAAACTGCAATATAAGTGGCCCCGTTTACGCGCAAGCGCCTGTTTTACTAGGGTATCTAACACAAAGATATTGTCGGTAGTCGCGAAGCCTCTCCTAAAGCCTGCTTGCAATTCTGATATTTTACCGTGCTTTTCCGCCCATTCACTCAGTCGCCCGTTGAGTATTTTACAAAATAGTTTGCTCAGCGCTGGTAAAAGACTAATTCCGCGATAATTATGTGGGCAATTTGTATCACCTTTATTCTTAAAGACCGGTTGGAGGATCGCTGTACTCCACGTTTCTGGATACGATCCGGAATCAACTATTGCATTAAATAAATCCAGAATACTCTCTGGGTCTATGTGCCACAATTCCGAAATAAATTTTGTCGGAATGCCGTCCGCGCCGCCTGCCTTCTTATTATTCATGGCTAGCATAGCCCTGTTTACTTCATTCCAGGTTATAGGTTCGTCTAATTCAGGGACACCCCGGTCCGTGATAATATCTATCCCTGTTTCAATATTCGCTATTGTGAGCGCCCGTGAAAAGTACTGCTCCCACGCGTCTGATGAGATTGTATTACTTACATTTCTTTTATTACGCAGAGATCTTATAACGTCCCAAATTGATTTATTATGATCGTTTCTTAAAATTGCCTCTATTCTTGCTGTCTCAACCTCCTGCCAAGATTTCTTCGATTTCTTAATTGTGGCCTCGTATTGCCTACGTAGTAACAAGTAACTATTTCTCGCTTCCGCAGTTCCACTGTTTCTGAACATCCTTAAGGCTACTATTGCTTTACGCCTGCTCTCCCGACACTCCTCGCTAAACCACCCTTGGGTCAGTACCCTTCCTCCTCTCCCCCACATTCGCATGCCCTTCCCTGCGCGGTAGAGCCGCCTTTCTAAATTCTTTGTTTGCCTCTCCGGTGACCGCTCCTCACGTGACCACCCTGCAGAGTTAAGAATAGACTCTGCAAATTCCTGTCGCTTTTCCTCTTTCCATACAAACCGTCGTCTGGCTATTGTGACGTTCGTTGCTCCCGCCCGCACCACTGCCGGTGGCCGTTCAGTAGCATTTACTGCTAAATGAACACACACAGGCAAGTGGTCGGATTCTGCCCGTAGTTCGATTCCAAAATCTAATAAATTGTTTATTCTTTCATGCGACAACAGAGCATAATCTATTACACTACCTCCATTCCCACTAATAAAAGTTAGTTCCCCTTCAGTATCATGTCCATAGTTGCCATTTAAGATTTCGAGATTAAATCTCTCGCATAATTCTAATAATTCCTGACCATCATTATTGATGACTAAGTCTTTGCTTTTTCTAGAATTAGCTCTCGCTTCTTGCCGATCGAATTCCGAAAATACTTCCTGCTCATGGCCAATTCGAGCATTCATGTCACCTAAGACTAGTAAATCAGTATTCGGATATCTTTGCTTCAACGAGTCTAAGAAATTATTGATTTCGCCAAAAGCTTCTGGTGAATAATAACGCGAGCCCTGTGGGTGACGGTATATAAATACCATTGCGATGTCTGTATTTTGCATTACTAGTCTAATACAAAGAAAATTATCTGAGTTTGTAGCAATTTCATAAATATATTGCATTAACCTATCCCGAAATAAGCACGCAACACCCCCCGGGTACCTACCCCTTTCCCCTCTACGTTTTTTAGTTTTGCATATGGCTGTAAAACCAGACACATTTAACGTTTCACCCTCCTTCCACCAAGTTTCGACGAGACCGATTATATCAAATGTATTTATGTACCCATGGAAGTCTTGATTTCCGAGCTTAGAGCCTAGACCTTTGATGTTCCAACATCCTATTCTTAAAGCCTATTCATGCCTATTTGGCGACCTGCTGGGTCCCGACTCACCGCGAGCTTCCTGCTGCTGCATGTTTGCTGCAGCCATCGCCCTCGTAAGAGGTCCTCGCTCCAGGCTGTCTGCCGCGAAGCGCCCGGGACTCGCCGAGTGCCGTGAGCTCCGGCGGGAACGCGAACGCGAACGCGACCGCCGACGCGAACGCGAACGAGACCGCCTCCGCCGCGATGCCGCGGGGTCAGAGGTCGTCCGCACCGCCCCAGCACGAGGCGCAGCCGCAGGCGCGGCCGCGGCCACGGCCGAAGGCGCGGGTGGGGGCGGCCGCGAAGAGGCGCCCGATTGCCCGGAGGGGGTGTCCGCCCTCCTGGGGTTCTGCCCCCTCGCTGAGTTCACGGGACCCCGCCGCCCCGCCCCCTCCCACGCCCGCGGACGGGCCGCCAGCTCAGCCAAAACGTAACTGCGCCCTGCCACGACAAGCTTGTCGAAACGAATCGACGCCTGCCTTCCGCTCGCTTTCGCCTCCTGCAAATGCGGAATTAACGCCTTACGCGTTTGCCGCACTGCCCAGCTGAAGTCCTCACGGACGCGCACCCTGCCATTCCGGGAGAGATACTCCCGGGCTGCTCGCAGCAGCTCCTCCCGCTTCCTGAATGAAGCCAGCTTGGCCACAATCATACGCGGCTGTCCTTCGCGCCGCCGCCCGGTCCGGTGCGCGCGCTCGATATCCTGGAGCTCCAACCTGACCCCCAGCTGCTCCGCTAGATCCAGGATACATCTTTCCGAGTCCGCCCAAGACTCGTTCCGCTGCTCTGGGATGCCAGTAACAATGATATTGTTACGCCGCGACTGGTTCTCAAGGTAATCCACCTTGCGAGCCAGCCGCTCGTTGGCTGTCTGCAGCGACTGCACTGAAGCCTCTGCCGACGTAACCCTAGCCTGCAACACATCGATTCTATCAATAAGTTCCTTATGGTTCCTATTGATCGTTTCGATGATATCGACGTTAGTAGGGGGGCCGGGATTCAGCTCCACCCCTCCGATCGCCAATAACATCGCCATCACCGCCGCGCCCAGCACGCTCGCAAGGAGCCCCAGCCCCTGCGCTGTCCCCCGGGCACCGCCACAGCGCGGCAGGTAGCCCCTCACCCAGCGGCCGATAGCCGCGCGCCACTGCTCCGTTGACACCATCCTGCAGCAGGTAGAGCGCTTAGTAAAACACGTCCGCTCGGCTCTGCGTCTGGCGAGAGACTGTTACCACCAATATGATTTTGCGGTATGACAATATGTATTTAGCAGTATTCAGCCATACCAGTGGTTCCAATGGAATAAATATCACTTACTGTGATCGAGACTTATATAGTATATATTGATCTTGAGCTTTATTCTGGTGGGGAATCGTTATTCTGTATAATTCTCGTTTTGTTATATTTAGCTAATTCGCAGTGGTTTAAAATGGGCTCATGAATAAGAGATACAAAACCATTGGTAAGAATGGTTACCCGCCTGCTGGTGGGGTGTGAATAAAATATTATGTTTTTGGGTTGTAATCCCTACCTCCCTGGTGGTACAGACAACAATCCAAATGAGAGTCAGAAATTTAATAATAATGAAGATACATTTATATTTGTTTGAACATGTAAATGGCAGGATTTATTATAGTATTTAGCATATTAATAAACAGTTTTGACTTATTAAAATAACACTTAATAGATGAAACATTAAAGCCTTTCAGACATAAAATATCAAATTATTACACGATGGAAAAAAAAATATTTGAACTCCCTGGAGGATACCAGCTGCTTTGGATGCAATGTGAGACGCAATGTTGAGTGGAACATGTTACACTTCTGTACAACCAACAATTGAGCACAGTAATTGCAGTCTACTGACTGAGAATGCACAAAATGTCCGCCCAAATTGAACATGGCGAAGACTAAAATAATTACGTTCGCCCGATTGTACCAACATCGTCAGCACCGATAACGTTTTTCACACTGCTTACGCAGCCAGTACTCAGCTGTTATGATCCAAATAATCCACAAAATATATCTCCTTTTAATTAGGCAAAGCCATGTCCCACGTGACCTTTTATTATGGAACACTTCCAACATACAAAAACATACTCCAAACACTTGGAGTATACTTTTTGAAGGAGCGAATTCTGACTTGGAAATAGAAATAGCAGCAAATGCTGCTTTAGAAGCATTGTTACCCAACAAATCAAGAAAGAAATATGAGCTTGAGTGTTTATTTTTAAAGATTGGTGCGAAAAAAAAGTTCATTCCGTATTAGAAAAGTTTTCAATTGTTATGAAAAATTGCAGATCGATACTGGAAATACGCCCTTATGTAAAGGAGAATATACTATTTATAAATTCCTTTTCCGCTTAAGACAAGAAACATTTTTTTGTCATAACATCATAAAGAGAGCCATAAGATATTGTGATTCACAGGATCCAAGCAAAATAATTTTGTCGAGTGTCCCGCATTGACTCCTCTTGTTCCTCCTTGTTACCGCTTAGGCGTGTTGAAGTAAAAGGTGTATGAAAATAAGAAATATATGTTCAAGACCAGATAATTATAAAAGGGAAAATAACCAATATAAAAAATAGAAAAGCCAGAAAAAAGTGCACCATAATATGTCTTATAAAATAAGTTTAAAAATATGAAATGTAGCAAAAATGAAATTAAGATAAATTAAAAATGTAAATAAAGTGATCTGTAAAAATAATATTGACCATTATCTCACCATTTTAATATAATATATTTTTAATTCACTATATTTAAGACAATTAAGCATTGAAAGCAATTAAGGATCAATTAATCATTAATACGAGTACTCATCGTAAAGTAGCGACCGATGAATAGAATTAGAAAATGAAAAATAGCTGAAAAGATTATAATTGACAATAGTTAGTGTTTTTTTTTTGTATACAGAGCAGTATCCCTAGAGTCGTATCATATTAGAATATGATGCAGTCACAAAAATATCAAAAGTACAATGGAAAAAACAAGTGTGCAAACATAAACGTAAAATGATGAGAAAAATTGCAAATAAAGTCTACTGTCTCCAACTGAAAAGTGCACTATTCAATGTTTGTAGCCATAAAGTCTAAATGGGTGAATAGAACATTAATGTGATTTATGAGGGTAATACAGGTCAGTCCATACAGAAAATAATGTGTTTGAAATAAAACGTAACATCATTGACGAATCAGGCTATAACTTTATATTGCAATGTTGAAAGTGCAATAAACTATGAGCTATTTGTTACTACCTCTTCTGTGACTAAGAATTACAACTATAATGAATTAATATAAAACCATATATCTGTAAAAGATAGTTTTGTTGGAAAACAACACGGAATTTTGTAACAAATTGTAATTAGACTTGAATAAATTCGAAAGAACCTTGTGGCTGCTGATGTATCAAATCAATTAAATATTCCTACACGAGAATACATTATTCTAAAAAAGAATTATTTGAGAATTAATTTAAATCACGGAACAGAATATATCAAAATGTGCAATTATTGTACCATCCTAAATAGCAGCTATTTCCCCATATTTGGGAGACATCAATTGTTCAGTTATTCACTTCCAGACTTCTTCTACGGACTGTGCTCTCTTCTCTCACATAAAATATTTTTAATGGTCTGGCATGCTCTACAGATGGTGCAAAACACATCACTTTTATGTTCTTAGTGTGTCAGCATTGTCACTTGTTTTAAAAACCGGTGCTCCCCTCAATGTTATCAAGAGATATCAAGGTACGAGTGACGGGTACCACGAATGAAAAGTTGTGGTACATCTGAACAGAATAAGAGCGAGCTCCTAAAGTGTATTCGGCTCCTTGGATTTTTCGCTCCAATCGGCATTCGACTAGAATTGGCATTTATAAATTATCTTTTTTTTTACTTTCTCGCGCTTAAGAAGGAACTTGTTAAGAAGAAAAAGTTATATAATACTGCGAGAAAAATCGGCGAATTTGCGACCGAAAGTCGTTTTACACGGCCCTGGCAACAAAAAAAGTGGATAAATCCAGTTTTTAAAATTAGAAAAAAATCCTGTAATACGTGGTGTAGCCAGAATCCCTGTTTTGTGGGTCCTTGAAACTAAAAATTCAATTGATGGCAAAATATCTGTCCGCCCATCCGCCCGTCCGTCCGTGAACAACGGTAGCGGCTAAACCGTTCAGCTGATTTTCTCCAAAATTGATATTTCTCCAGTCGATGTGGGTGATGTCACGGCCTATTGATTTTAAAACCGATATATTAATTTTCGGGGGATTCTTTACATGAAGCATCTGGGACATTTTCAAAATTTAAACAAAAAATGGCTCCATCAATTTTTAATAAATGTTGCCAAATGACGTTGAAAAGAATGGCGTAGATCAAATATTTGTTGAAACCCCTGATGTTTGAAAATTGAAAGATATTGAAATTGATTTGGCGTCTTCTTACAACTACAATTATGAAGATACATTTTTTTATAAATGAAATTTGTTCATCAAAAGCAGATCTTCAGATGAGGTCGGGTTGAATTTTGGAATATATGATTATTTTTTGACTAATTGGGCGTCAAATTTAATCGCCCGTTATGAAAATCCTGCACTTTGTGATAGTAATTTTAGATATCTTTTGAGTCAGTTGAATGCTATTTAGGTTAGAATGTGCATACTATTTCATATTTCTTTGTTCTTTTCTTATATTGAAGCTTTTGTTATAGGTTTACAAAGTCATCTTTTACAAATTATTTAAAACCTATTTGAAATAAATATGAACTAAAGATTGCTAGCGGCTAGTCGCCCGCTCATAATTTACACAGTTGAATGCAAGAGTAAGTTAGAATTTGTATATTGCTACATGTTTCATTTAATTGTTATTGTTTATTATATTTATATTGTATTTATCTTATATCATTTTAAATTGCGTCCTTTAATTGTGTGAAATGTGAACGATTAGATGAACGTCATTGTTGGCTGTTGTAACCCATTGTAACGTCGCACTGAAAACAGAAGGTGATAATGACGACTGCCTTTCGTTGGCAGTAATACAAACTAATACATTTATACATTTTTGGAATATTACAATAACATAGTATTTAATAATAATAATAATAATAATAATAATAATAATAATAATAATAATAATAATAACAGTAATATTTATTATTATATATTTTTCCATCTATTTGCATTTGTTTGTCAATACTATCAGTATAGTATTATTTATTAAATTTTAATTATTTTACTTTCTGGTATACTGCTTACGAAAAATATTGTAAGGCTAAAAACTCATCAGATATGTGTTTGATCACACTGCATACTAAGGTAATGAATTAATTGTAGAAGTACAATTAATTTAATGCCAGAATTATAATTTCATTTATAGTTTTGAATTAAAAGTTTTTTGCTTGACAGTATTTAATTTCCATTACTAAAGGCGAGAAAGTACGACCTGTTTTAGCACCACTAGTTGTTTCGTGAATTCTACCAATTCCGTGTCATCTTGTCCTCTTGTAATGAGGACCATTTCAATTATTATCTCATAAGAGAAGGTGGGGACTGATTGACATATCAATGAAGGGAGCCGAAAATACTGAAAATATATGTTTACGTATCTCGAAAATAATTGTAGATTTCCTTTTTCTACCGTCGGAAAGGGGGAAATAGTTTTTTTCTGATTTAGTCTATCGTGCAATGAACCTAGGTATTGCATATTGCGACAAACTGAGCGGGCCGACAAGACGTAGTTAAGACTGGGCCGGCCAAGTCGGAATAGGATGGTTGGGCAAGGCAGAGAGGAGCAGGCCACGATGATGAAAGGGCAGGGATGGGCGTTGAGGGAGTTGCAGGGAGAGGTAGAATCGAGAGGGAAGGGCGGATGGTTTTTCTGATTGATTGATTGATTAATTAGTGATTCAGGGTGCATCAACTGTCATTATCACTGTCAACTATCATTAGTGTAGTATCTGTAGGAACAGACACTACGGAAATACCGTCGGCGGCGTCGCGGGCTAGGAAGTACCCGCACCGCGGATAGAGGGAGCAGCGAGCGCGCCCCGTCGCCACCCGGCGAGCGGGAACGGGAAGGGGCAGAGCAGCCACCCGTCCCCGGCGGGGAGGGGGACACCGAGCGGAGGGTGGCAGTGCTGGAGGCCTCGGCCACTCTGAACTTGGAGGCGTAGCCGTTGCGACTGGGAGAAAGACTTTATGGTGAACGTGCTTTGTGTTGAGGTAGAGATTATTGGAATTTGGACTGTACCACATTGTATAACGACCTGGCTGATGGACATTCTTCCAGTTATCGAGACTTTGGCATGCTTGTATTTGGTTAATTCTTTGGAGATTGGGATAAAATAAACTGTTGTGTTACAAATTGTCTATGTTCTTGATTTGGTATACAACAATTAGTTCTATAAATGTAGTACATGATTTCATCACCGGTGGGGGCGATGATCTTCCCCACTGTCTGGCATGAAAGAGGAAGGAAAGATCGCACGAGTCCCAGGTACATTTGTTCATGTTTTTGTGCTGTCCCGGTATTCCCCTGGTCGACGAAATCATGGAAAACCACCTATCAGAGCAGCCTGATGCTCACAATTCTTCCTCACATTGTGCGCGGCTGAATTCTATCTAGGTAGTGTCGAAAATCCAGCCACTGCCGGGACTCGAACCCTAGGTCCACCCAGTCAGAGGTCAGTGGCATCAGTTGAAGCACCTTTGCCGGTGAGGGGTGAAAAAGGGACAATTATTGATTGATTGATTGTGATTCAGGGCTCGTTAACTACTAAGGTCATTAGTTTCGTAAGTGTAGTGTATGCTTTTTTATCGTGAGGTAGCGGTGATCTTCCCCCTACTTGATGGCGACATCCGACGCTGACCTACCGTCGACTAGCGGGAATTACCTCAACCAGGTGTCTCCCACCAGTGGGGCACCGCCCAACTGGGACAAGTTCTAAGTCACCGCCCGGTCTCCCGGCATGTTGGGTTGTGCATGTTAGTGTAAGTATGTGTGGAAGGGGTTAGGAAAGGGCAAGGGAGAGGAAGGAAAGACCGCGAGCAGTCCGTAGCCGCTTTGTCAGGGTCAGCTCCGTCCTGCTTTTGATCGGAGAAACCACAGAAAACTACCAATCAGAGCAGGCGGCCGCTAGAATTCTCCTCCAGACAAGCAACTCAATTCGACCTAGCTGAAAAGCCAGTGCCGAAAATTCTGCAGCCGTCAGGACTCAAACCTAGGAGGCACTGCAGTGACATCAGTTGATGCTCTGAGCCACCGCTCTCGGTGGGAAAGGGGACAAGCAGGGACGGGGTATTGCGTGAGTTGTGGGAAGGGGCGGGGTGGGGCACAGCAGAGCGGGATGGCTCGGGCGGGGCAGCCAGGCTGGACAGATGGACGAGGCGGCGACGGGCAGGTCAGTGCGTTGTGACGAGGCGTGACCGGCATGGTCGGTGGGGGATGCGCGGGGAAAGCAGGAGGCGGAGCACTGAAGGCAGAACACTGAAGCCTGAGTCACTGGGAGGGGAGGTGTGTGCCAGTGTTGACAAGAGCAGGGCATAGAGAGATGTAAATAAAATCACTTCTCATCCCATTATATCCCATCCTCTTATTTCCTCCACCACAAAATGGTGCCATTCTATAACTGACCACCATGTTTACTTAATATATTTAATCTATGTTACTTGAAGCCACTGATGATGGGGAAAATTTTCCAAAACACGTGTAGGGCTGAATTATTTTACACAGTGAAATTAGATATCGTACTATTGTGGTTGATACCTCTTATATCCCGGATAATTTAAAATGATTTCCATTTAACACACTCGAACACATTGATTTTCTCCTGGCTGTTAAATGATTGTGGCAAATAACTACCCGAACAACGTCGGGTTACTACAGCCAGTCAGGTACAACACGTTTCCCCAATCTCTTTTGGAGAATTTAACGGGAAAGAGGTACGCAACGGACGCAAAGAGGAATGTGTGCAGACGTTGGCCTTTTGTTTGCTAGAAGGATTTACCAAGGGATCTCCCAACGAATCATCTCTTCTTTTCACAAAGCTCTTTGAACTACATTCGTAGGAGTGATGCTTTAAAGGAGAGCTGAGCATTTGGTTTAGTTAAGTTTATTAAGAACAAGTTGTTAGTTGGAATGCGTTAGTTGTTAGTAGTTCATTTGAATATTTATGTTTGCTCGCTTAAGAATTGTGATGAAGTATTTTCATTCTCTAGCAATCCTCACAGTTCTGTTTTCTCCGGATTCACTTGACGTTCTACAAATTTATTAAAATGATATAATATGCTATGAAGGATTTGAGAATATATTAATAACAAGTGGTGCATTAGTAATTAGAATGGCACAGATTTTTTCGTAGTAAAGTTTCATAATTTCCTTGATGTGGACTTGCTTTAGGGTCTAGCACCATCCTCTTGCCAGCTGCCATCTATTACCGATCAAATTTCATTTTTGTTTTATAATTCCTCATTTTTTCGTATTCCTAAGAATAGAACCGAAATATTACTTTAATAATATTAAAGAGGAGTAAAACCTCGTTTTAAATGGAAATTTAAAAGTCAAAACGTTAAAAGCCAAACCAGAGGCACTACAAGAGGCACTACAAGAGGCAAAACAACAGGCACATAATTTCTCGTATGATTGAAAATAATTACGTAACATTAGAATACTGTAATTTCTTCCATATTAAAGACACAGTTATAACTTGAAAAAGCCTAATTAAAACGAATCGCCTCTCGTGCTTATCTGGATTTATTTCCATTGCCGGGAAGAGTAGTCATTTCCTACTTTCAGAAATGAAACGAACATGAATAAATTTAAATATAATAGTATATACACAACATAATACAGAAAACCAACCATCATTTTACCCAAACCTACCGTCATTACATTTGAAGTGATCTTTCAATTTTTAATACCATAATCAGCGATTACAATTTCTTTAAGTATAGAGGGGTGTTTGATAGTTCTAAGTTAAAATGAATTATCTTCATTCAATCTCACCGGTAGCGGTAGCTCAGTGCATCAACTGATGTCACTGCAGCGCCTCTAACCGGGAGGTCCTAGGTTCGAGCCCTGACGGCGGCAGGATTTTCGACTTTAGCTTTACAGCTAGGTCGAATTCAGCTGCTGTCTGGAGGAGAATTCTAGTGGCCGGCTGCTCTGATCGGTAGTTTTCCGTGGTTTCTCCGATCAACACCAGGCGAATGCCGGAGCAGTACCCTACCAAACGGGCCACGGACCGCGCGCGATCTGTCCTTCCTCTTCCTTGTCCTATCCTCTCCCCTTGCACACACGCTTACACTAACATGCACTACACTACCACATATTCCGGTAGACAGACCGGGAGCTTAGAGCTTGTCCCGGCTGGGGCGGTGCCCCGCTGGTGGGAGAGTCCTGGTTAGGGGGAAACCCCACTAGGTCGGCGCCGGATCTCGGCATCCAGCGGGGAAAATTCACCACCATCTCCCGAGAAAAAAACATGCACTACACTAACGGGACTAATGACCAAAGCAGTTGACGCGCCCGGAAACACAAAAATATCAATCAATCAATAAATTCATTCAATCTATTTCCTTTCATAAAAATATTATCCACATCATACAACCATCATGGATGGGTGGCTAATGAACCTATGCAGCTCATAGTGCATACAATTTGACAAGAGTCATTTATGATCCCATCACGCTCTGCCTTGTATCGTGAGTTCCGGAGCCACGGTGGATCTACCAATGGAAACTCAACCTGAAAGCTCTTACATCGCGAACACTACTCTTATGCCCACACACGTGACTTACCGGGCAATGTATGAAACCCCATGTGGTCTACAACACCACATTGACTTTGCTTCATCACGGGGATGGGCACCTAAGCCTTTTCTGCTTTCTTCCTGGTCCCCCCACCGACGCGCAAAACACCGACCGGCTGATATCCCGATCCAGCCGGAACCCAGTTTGCCCTCACAGCAACCTCCCCATAGAATGCATGAATAAGGGCCGCCCTGCTAGCTCTGAGCTCCTAGCTTTCCAGGCTAGTACCGTAGTCAAAACAATGCGCCACCCACATGCGCCGGCAACAAGTTCCCTCTTCTTTGCCAGTGTCGGGCCACTGCCACGACGAATCAGAGAGTCCAACTGGGGGGGGGGGTCTCCTGAACTAACGTCCAAGCGGCTCGGAGCTCCCATCCCGTCTCCTCAATGCTTACCGCCAGCTATCGACGAGGGTAACACCGGAACCTGGGTAACCTAACGAGTGCTATCTAGTTTCCCGCCGGACTTTAAAGTGGGATCCGGGGTACTCCGAAAAGCATCTTTCGTCCAATCCTGCCCAAAGGTCGACGCCATAGGCTCAACTGGTGCATAGCCGGGCGAACCCGACTACCAGGAGCTTAGCATCGCCTTCTCTCTGCTTGCACCTTCAAGCTAACGACGTGAGTGGCGCCGCGAGACTCAGCGTCCGAATGGTCATCTACCACACTCCGCCAGAGACCACGACAACCTTCGCCATCGTGATAACCCCCCTGGGGGGAAGACTTACCGGGTAAGGAAGAATAATGTACGCCAGGTATTGAAGTAGAAGTACGATTGCCGAACCGAGTAGCCAAGATCACTAAGGCAGTAGGTCCGTGGCGGTCTCAGTCAGAAGGATCGTGTATTCGACTTCCGCCTCGGGTATGGGTGTGTGTGTGTGTTGCCTATGTGCTTGTGTGTCCCCTGTGGTTGGTGGCACGAACGGCATCCGGCGGTAAAAAAGAATTTAGAAGTTTTTTTAAATGCAATTCGTGTTAAGTGGTCACGCTCATCTTAAATGCCAAATTTGTTACATTTTATTTCTTCTTTAACTAAAGATATTTTGATTAATCTTTTGTTGCAACTGTTGATAGTTTTGCTAGAGTTTGGCGCCAGAATCATGTTGTGATGCTATCTTGTTTGTTCTCTTTTTTTCATTTTAGTATCCATGCGTTGATGACTGACGAGGGGTTTTGCCTATTCACTGCCATATTTTAAACTGAAATTCCTGATTTTATAATATATATCTTTTATAGAAAAAGAAACTATGTAATATAGAAAGCTGATATTTTCAGATTAGGTTCTGGATACTACTTATAATAATTTAGATTACAATAAAAGTTCTGCATTCAAAACAAACAGAAGTAGAATATCTCACACTTTGAAAAAGTTCAGTTCTTAAGTATATATTTTTAAAAATTATTTCATAAAAACTATAACCATAAATTGTTTCATAGTAGTCTAATTTTTAGATAATTATGTAACTTGTAATTATGTGATTAGCCTAACAAAATTGATTCATCTATGTGCTATAGTTTCGGAGAACATGAACTAAAGAGTGAATTAAAGAAGAAAATGGAATAATGATCTAAAATATTAATAAGAAAAAATAGAATAAAGATATTAAAGTGAAATTGGCATTAAATTATTCAGAAGAACTCATTTATGCTGTGAAATTTTAATTGACAACGGCATCAAAGTTTTCTTAAAATTGGGGTATCAAAATTCTGAAATTTGGCCATTATTTCTATTGAGTTTACATATATGTGCCGTTAACACATGCCGTTGTATTCCTCCCGTCTCTACACGATCCTCTCTGGAGAAAATTTCCAATCCACACCCTCCATTTCACCCTAATCCCTACCGACTGGCAGAACCCCGCCGCATTGGCTGACCAAACCCAGTAGCTCCCTCTGGGTGGGAACCCGAGCAGTTGGCTAGTGTATCTCCCACCCGTGGTCCGTATCGGGTGGTTAATGCCCCCGGGATGGCTAAGTGGTATCCACATACTACCCTCCACCCCACCTCACATTTCCTCGAATTGCACCAACCGAGCGCTCCAAGCCTATTTCGCTTAGATGCGTAATTGAGGTCTAATAAAAAACTGTTGAATGTTTTATAATCCAGTACTTGTGGAAATGTGTCAACATTTGACAGTAACTAACTGAGAAGAAATTTCCAGAAGTAACAGTTGTGTTAAAGGCACATTAATTTTAAATTTGGAAAACATTGCACTTCACTTATTCACAGGGTTCAAATTTAAAAACACTTATTGATCACCCCACTTAAAAATCTATCCTCGATTCTCGAACTATAATTTCATACTCATAAACTTGATTGTGACTAATGAAATGAAGACATCTTTCCATACATCTCTTGCAACAGGTACAAAACAATGTAGCCAAAAAATAATGGCAGTTAAAAGTCCATTCTATTAACTTAAAATATTTAGTGTTTATACTACAAAGCTGGTTAAAGAGCAAGTGATAACTTGTCTAGAGCTCACTATCTGTCATTTAAAGAACAAATCAAGCAATTTGTTGGGGTTAAAAGGTCAAGGGTCTTTCTAAATGCAAAACTTGCGCAATTATTCTTCATTGAGTGGAATACATTCAAAATTTCGCATGAACAGGATATCACAGGAGACGTATTCCTTCGATTTTAAGTCAGTTTTTATAAGCCTTTCTAAGGTGAATTGGAATCCTATTTTTACGTCAGTTTTTGTGGAGTAAATGCAGCCACCCAAATGCTCTTCCTGTTGAATGGTAGCCGACGTTTTACCACCGACATCCGCTGTGACTGCAAATGTCCCGAAAAAGCGTCGTACCTCTAAAGGGTGAGGAATTCGAGTGGAACCGTGAGAGCTGAGCGTATTACTTAAAACCTCTCGAGTGGAGACATTTTGTTTTTCAATGCTTTTTTTTAATTAGCGGTGGAGGTGGAAAACCGGGGCATCGAGACAGGGAAAATTGATTGATTATTAGTGATTCAGGACGTGTCAACAGCTAAGATCATTAGTTCCGTAAATGTGCCTGGTTTTCCCGGAAGGTGTCGGTGATCTTGCGAAATCCATCGCCGACCTACCGTCGACTAGCAGGGTTTTTCCCAACCAGGTATCTCCCACCAGTGGGGCACCCCCTCTCCAGCCGAGACCATCCCTAAGCTCCCGACCGGTCTCTCGGCATGTATGGTAGTGTAGTTCATGTAAGTGTACGTGTGTGTAGGGGGTGAAGATAGAACAAGGAAGAGGAAGGAAAGATCACGCTGGGTCCGTGGCCCGTTGGTTACAGTACTGCTCCAGCATTTGGCTGATGTTGATCGGGGAAACCACGGAAAACTACCGACCTGAGCAGCCGGCAGCTAGAATTCTGCTCCGAAGAGCGAAGGAACTGACGGTTTTGGTTTTTCACTGCGCCTCTTTAAGCGGTGCTGAAGGTGGAGAACAGAGGCATCGAGAGCTGGAAGAGGTTGGGTCGGGAGTGGGGGAAGTGAGGGAGGGGGGGGGAAGGAGTGCTTATCGAGCGCGCACGTGCGTTCCATCACAGGAGCTGCCCCAAACGGCCAACAGCGACTCGGGCAGAGTGCGGAGGTGGAAGTGGTAGCTGAGGAGGTCGGGCTCTTTCGCGAGAAAAGCACTTCAGGTGAAGAGACGGGACGGGCACTGCGCTGACTTTGGGGTGTAAGTGCTACTAGTGTAACTGAGATGTGAATAGAAGATCTGTTGATTGATTAATTAAAGTTCCAAACCACATCAATTACTATGATTATATTGGGAAACAAGAAAAAAAATTTTAAATCTTGATATCTGATTTTTATATTTTTTTGGTGCTGAATCGACATCAGAACTCTGAGTTTTCATCGCACACAGTTTATTCACCATTTGAAGAAATGGGAAAGTATACTCAACATGCGATAACAATTAAACGTAAACGACATATAAATCCGCCAACAGAACTTTATTTAAACATTGTTGGTTATATATTCTTGACTACATTCTACAAAGGCTTTCCGTATCCATGAAGGTATATTTTCTGGTAATGCTTGTCAAAGGCCACTGTCATTCTGAAAGAACCACGCTTATCGATGCGTGATAGTGGAAAAGAGCATAATGTAGTAGAGGCGTGTGGTGACAATTTGACTGAGTAAGATCTGTAAATAGCAAGAGTGCGATTTGGAGCCTGTTTTGGAAGACAAAACGAAAATTTATTCAGTTATCTACGTTTTAAATTTATTTTAAAACTAAAATTTTAAAGCCCAAGCTTAATTCTCGATGGCGTAAGTGGCGATTTCAAAATATAATAGTGACATTTAACTGTCTTTGCTCCAGGGTAGGCGCAGCATACCTAGCTTGGCTGGAATGCACGCCACTGCAACGATGAAATATTTGATCAAAGCCTTTACTACCCTCTTTGTCTTCCTATTACTTTCTCATTCTAACGTCCTGAATCTCATACGTTTCTACTCATAGCTGCATTTGCCTAGCTATACAAAGAAAACGTTAAAATGTGAACAAACGGTGGTTGTTACAGCATTTTTCTTGTTATTTTTCTAATTAGCACACTTAATGCTGTGGCCGGGTTTTGAACCCACCGCGCGCCCACGAGCTCGTTAGTGCAAAGTGCAGCCAGCGAAACGGGGAGCCTGGAGGCGAGGATATCCTGGGCCTCACCTCCCCTACTTACGGGCTCCAGCTCGCGTCTATTCAGTACGTTGGCAGTCAGCTAGTCCAGCAGTCAGGGAGGCAGGAAGCCTTGTGGCGAAGCTATCCTGAGCCTCACCTCCCCTACTTGCGGGCGCCAGCTCGCGTCTAGCCAGTACGTTGGCAGTCAGCTAGTCCAGCAATCAGGTAGGCAGGGAGCCTTGAGGCGAAGCTATCCTGGGCCTCACCTCCCCTACTTGCGGGCGCCAGCTCGCGTCTAGTAAGTACATTGGCAGTCAGCTAGTCCAGCAATCAGGTAGGCAGGGAGCCTTGAGGCGAAGCTATCCTGGGCTTCACCTCCCCTACTTGCGGGCGCCAGCTCGCGTCTAGTCAGTACGTTGGCAGTCAGCTAGTCCAGCAGTCAGGGAGGCAGGGAGCCTTGAGGCGAGGATATCCTGGGCTTCACCTCCCCTACTTACGGGCTCCAGCTCGCGTCTAGTCAGTACGTTGGCAGTCAGCTAGTCCAGCAGTCAGGGAGGCAGGGAGCCTTAAGGCGAAGCTATCCTGAGCCTCACCTCCCCTACTTACGGGCTCCAGCTCGCGTCTAGTCAGTACGTTGGCAGTCAGCTAGTCCAGCAGTCAGGGAGGCAGGGAGCCTTGAGGCGAAGCTATCCTGAGCCTCACCTCCCCTACTTGCGGGCGCCAGCTCGCGTCTAGTCAGTACGTTGGCAGTCAGCTAGTCCAGCAGTCAGGGAGGCAGGGAGCCTTGAGGCGAGGATATCCTGGGCTTCACCTCCCCTACTTACGGGCTCCAGCTCGCGTCTAGTCAGTACGTTGGCAGTCAGCTGACTTCAGCAGTCCAGGGTCAAGGCGAAGCTATCCTGAGCCTCACCTCCCTACTTACGGGCTCCAGCTCGCAGTCAGGACTGCTGGCTCAGCTAGTCCAGCAGTCAGGGAGGCAGGAGCCCGCGGCGAAGCTATCCTGAGCCTCTCCTCCCTTACTTACGGGCTCCAGCTCGCGTCTAGTCTACGTTGGCAGTCAGCTAGTCCAGCAGTCAGGGAGGCAGGAGCTTTAAGGCGAAGCTATCCTGAGCCTCACCTCCCCTACTTACGGGCTCCAGCTCGCGTCTAGTCAGTACGTTGGCAGTCAGCTAGTCCAGCAATCAGGAGGCAGGAGCCTGACGCGAAGCTATCCTGAGCCCCACCTCCCCTACTTACGGGCTCCAGCTCGTCTAGTCAGTATGTTGGCAGTCAGCTTGCTGTCCAGCAGTCAGAGGCAGGGAGCCTCGAGGCGAGCTATCCTGGGCCTCACCTCCCCTACTTGCGGGCGCCAGCTCGCGTCTAGTCAGTACGTTGGCAGTCAGCTAGTCCAGCAGTCAGGGAGGCAGGGAGCCTTGAGGCGAAGCTATCCTGAGCCTCACCTCCCCTACTTGCGGGCGCCAGCTCGCGTCTAGTCAGTACGTTGGCAGTCAGCTAGTCCAGCAGTCAGGGAGGCAGGGAGCCTTGAGGCGAGGATATCCTGGGCCTCACCTCCCCTACTAACGGGCTCCAGCTCGCGTCTAGTCAGTACGTTGGCAGTCAGCTAGTCAAGCATTCAGGGAGGCAGGGAGCCCTGAGGCGAGGATATCCTGGGCCTCACCTCTCCTACTTACGGGCTCCAGCTCGCGTCTAGTCAGTACGTTGGCAGTCAGCTAGTCCAGCAGTCAGGGAGGCAGTGAGCCTTGAGGCGAAGCTATCCTGAGCCTCACCTCCCCTACTTACGGGCTCCAGCTCGCGTCTACTCAGTACGTTGACAGTCAGCTAGTCCAGCAGTCAGGGAGGCAGGGAGCCTTAAGGGGAAGCTATCCTGCGCCTCACCTCCCCTACTTACGGGCTCCAGCTCGCGTCTAGTCAGTACGTAGGCAGTCAGCTAGTCCAGCAGTCAGGGAGGCAGGGAGCCTTAAGGCGAAGCTATCCTGAGCCTCACCTCCCCTACGTACGGGCGCCAGCTCGCGTCTAGTCAGTACGTTGGCAGTCAGCTGGTCCAGCAATCAGGGAGGCAGGGAGCCTTAAGGCGAAGCTATCCTGAGCCTCACTTCCCGTACTTACGGGCTCCAGCTCGCGTCTAGTCAGTACGTTGGCAGTCAGCTAGTCCAGCACTCAGGGAGGCAGGGAGCCTTAAGGCGAAGCTATCCTGAGCCTCACCCCCCCTGTTACGAGGGCTCCAGCTCGCGTCTAGTCAGTACGTTGGCAGTCAGCTAGTCCAGCAGTCAGGGAGGCAGGGAGCCTTGAGGCGAAGCTATCCTGAGCCTCACCTCCCCTACTTGCGGGCGCCAGCTCGCGTCTAGCCAGTACATTGGCAGTCAGCTAGTCCAGCAGCCAGCGAGACGGCGCCTCAAGGCGAGGCTATCCAGGGCCTCCCCCTCTACTTAAGGGGTGCGGGCGCCAGCTCGCCGCTAGTTAGAACGCCAGCAATCAGCCGGTCAGCAGCCAGCACGTGCTTCAAGAGAAAGGCAACCCAGGGAGAGAGGCGTTGGTGATCGCCACAGCCGGTTGCGCGTGGGCCGAGGTGGCAAGGGGGACTCACCGCCACGCGTATCCCCGGTCCGCAGCCAGACGCGCTACGCTGGGCCGAGGGTGGCCGTGATTGTTCAATGCTCAGCTCGAGCGCAGAGGGAGAGGAAAGGGAAGAGGCGACCCGCCGTTTGGAAATATCGCAGAGAGAGAAAGTATATAGGGATGGAATACAGCTTTGTTAAAGTTGACATTGAACTTTCATTTCGTGAACACAACACTTAAAACGATAAGATTGATCGATTGATTTTTTTCGTGTTTTTGGGCGCGTCAACTACGTTGGTCATTAGTACCGTTAGTGTAGTGCATGCTTTTTCTTCTGATTGATTGGCGGTGATTTTCCCTTGCTGGATATCGAGATCCGGCTAAAACGATAAGAATTAGGTGAACACACATTAAAATGATTTTAGTCTTTGGCCTGCGTTATTAGTCTTGAACGCGCAGTGTATTTTCATTGGTTAATCCATTGATTCTGGACGCGTCAACTGCTAAAGTCATTAGTTCTTAACTCTTTCAGACACCGTGACCTCTGTGGAAAGCACAATTGTTAATGTCGATTTTACTTCCTCTGGGTGACCCTAGCGCTCTAACTCTATGATGTAATCCTATAGGAAACAGTTGTAGTAGTTCCCAATATATATCAGCATTTTCCGATATCTGGAGTGTTATCTATTTTGATACAAACTGTTTATGTTTGAAAGCAAAGAGGGTTATTTTTTGTATTCTCCCAAGAATTAGTAAGCTGTTTGTGTTTCATCAAGTAATTTAGTGGGTGATAGTTTTTTCCTGTTTGCATTGATTGTAAGTATTATATAGAATAATTTATGGTCCATCAAACCCCATAGTTGAAGAAAAAATGTCGAGTATTTGTATCTCTTTGTAGAGGACATGGTGTCTTGGAATCACCATGACAGACCAAGATAGGCTTCTTACTCAACTGGGCTCTAATTTCGAAGGTATACACAATAAAACATGTACTTGCACGAAATGGGACAGATATAGAAAAACTTCATAGAGGTGCCATGCTTTGAAGTAGTGCAGCACTACAATGAGGGTAGAGAAGTCGACAATCTGGACTTTCCCTGTATCGCACGTTTATAATATCACGGAAGTGGACCCTTAGAATGATGGCACACGACTAGATCTTGCGGTCACTAACACATGGCTTGAGTAGAATGGCTTCATGCAGAACTCTTAGGTTTGCCGAAAAAAGGATTTTAGACCTATTTTATTTTCGGCTCCAGGTTGCTAAAGTCCTTATCTTTGCTGGTAATGCTGTATGCAAAAACCGTGATCGGTAGCTCAGTGCATCAACTGATGTCACTGCAGCGCCTCTGACCGGGAGGTCCTAGGTTCGAGTCCTGACGGCTGCAGGATTTTCGACACTAGCTTTTCAGCTAGGTCGAATTCAGTCGCTGTCTAAAGGAGAATTCTAGCGACCGGCTGCTCTAATCGGTAGTTTTCCGTGGTTTCTCTGATCGACACCAGGCGAATGCAAGAGCAGTACCCTAACGAACGGACCACGGACCGCGCGCGATCTGTCCTTCCTCTTCCTTGTCCTATCCTCGTCCCTTACACACACACACACACTTAGATTAACATGCACTACTGTAACACGTATTCCGGGACACCGGTCGGGAGCTTAGAGCTTGTCCCGGCTGGGGCGGTGCCCTGCTGGTGGGAGAGTCCTGGTTAGGAGGAAATCCCAGTTGCCGACGATAGGTCGGCGCCGGATCTCGCCATCGAGTGGGGGAAGATCAACGCCATCTTCCGAGAAAAAGCTTGCATTACAATTACGGGACTAATGACCAAAGCAGTAGACACGCCCGGATCACGAAAGAGTCAATCAATCAATCTGAATGCAAAAAGTGAGGTCGCCTTTCCACCAGCTCGACGGAAAAATCTTCTCCAAAAACACCTAAGCGTCAAAATGAAATTAGACCTCTTGAAGAAGTACGTTACGATCACCTAGATTATATACCTATTTTGGATAATGTAAAGGAGGCAGGTCGATGAGAAAAATTGGGTGCGAAGCCAAAACAAACAGAAAATATACAAAATGTAACTTACATTTATGCATCACTTGAAAAAACAACTGTTTCACCCAAAATAAATTCAATGAAATATATTTCTTTATACAATAAGCAGAAACATTTTAAAACAAAACTAATTTTTAGTGTTGGTAGATCCATGTATATCCTTTTCAAATTTCCTTTCTTTTTCTTCGACCGAGTGCTTTGAATCACCATGTCCTCTCCAGAGGATAGTTTGTATCCTTATGTACAGCACAGACAATGTACAACCATTTTGAGAATATGAAAAATAAGTAAAATATTAATTTAATACTGTCGGTGTATAAATAATGTAATATATGTATAATGTCGTGTATAATTAATGTAATAAGGCTGAATTTTACAGTAACGTTTTCATAATTCGTGTCTGAAAGAGTTAAGGGTATTGCATGGTTTTATCACAGGAGGTAGCGGTAATTTGCCCTCAATATCAGTATCCGGTTTCGGCCTACCCAACGTCTAGCCAGGGGTCTTCAACCAGGTATCTCCCACCAGCCAAGCTCTAAGCTTCCGACTAGTACCCCGAGTTGTGTGGTAGTTTAGTGTATGTAAGTATAAGAGTGGGTAAGTTAGGGGCAATTCTAGGAGAAGGATGGGGAAGGAAGAATCGCGCGCGATCCGTGTTCCGGCATTCGCCTAGTGTTGATCAGGGAAACCACGGAAAACTACCTATCAGACAGCTAGTTGTGGCTAGTGTCGAAAATTTTGCCACCGCCTCCAGGACTCCAACCCTAATACTTCCCGATCAAAAACTTCTGCAGTGGAATCCATTGATGTCCTGAGACACCTAAGCTTATTTTATTTCCCAAAAGATGACCGACTTTTCCTGCGCTAGTGCTGTGATCCGGCCCCTCCTGCATGACGGCTTCCAAGGTTTCGGATAATTCGCTCTTTCAAATAATAGCACTTTACAACAAAATCACATCACTTTTATGTCATTACCAATACCCATAACATAGTCCTCCATGGTACACAGAATATATTAAAAAATGCCAAATATTTTCGTGAAGTTCTTGTGCTGCTTGTGGATCAATAACAAAGTTATCACTGTACACTACTATAATAGGGTATGTAACAAGGACAAGAATAATCATTAACTCTATCAAACCAAACGTTTTATCTTATCAGCATGATTTATGCTAGTGCGCCAACCTACCACAATGCACAATCGCTTGTTTAAATTGAAGATTGCAATACCGATGAGCATCATCAATATGATGCCGATCGTAAGTTCGAAGAAGAGCATAAACTGTGAGATCAAGCGCGGGTTGTCTCTGCAAGCACCGTACAGAAGTAAGAAACACACTCCTGCCTTCACTGTAGACATGATCGTACACGCAGTGTTCACACCTAGATTTGCCTGTCTCGAGAAGCCCTTGTTTAATAACCCGGAACACAACATAATGAATACAAGTAGCTTGCCGGTGGCGAGCTCGTAAGAGAGTGTATAAAACTCTGGCTGGAGGCCGTAGTTGCGGAGAACAGAACTCTGGTTCGAGAGAACATTTGGTGGCAGCCAAAGTTTCGAAGAAATCCGGTCCCAGGGTCGATGTTCTGGGTCCGGGAGACAAGACTTAGAGGAAAAAGTCCCAGTCCTTGTAATAGTAAATGTGGGAATTGATGCCAGCCTCTCAACTTCTAAAGAAAACATACTGAGAGTATTTTCACCAACAGTCCAATGATGGGAGTGCGGATTGTTTCCTAGAACCTACATTTGAGATGAATACTGCACCACTGCAGCGGGAGCCATTAGCGCGTGGTCCATACATTGAAATTATACCACTTTGTGGTATTATTATTTTTATTTTTTTAAATTTTTATTTTACGTCAAAAAAAAAGTTAAAACTGCGTATGACGTGCCAAGGGGAAAAGTGAATTGTGTGCACATTTTCAAAATTCTGTGATCCCTACACTAAGTCATATACTACTTGAATTTTGAATTAAAAAAACTCCCATGTAATAAAATATATTTTCAAGGATAAATAAGCAATACATTTTGGGCACTTATCCATGTTGTCCTTCGGAAAAATACTTCCTGCCGCGACAGCATGGAAACGATAATTTGAATAACTGTATTTCCCATTGAATTCTAGAAGACGTGCACAAATAATGAAGTTACATTTATGTCCAGAAGCAAAACAAGGGGCCATCTCAGCATTTGCTCAATGGATCAGGGAAACGGCGAAAAACCTGATCGAGATGGGGGTCATTGACCCAGAAGCTGCGATACAATACTTGTTACATATTGTTTAGACTTATATAGTCCAATGGTAAATAACACATTAAATATCACTGTTAAAATAATGTTTCTTTCCTTGTGATGCTCAGTATAGTCTCTAATTGTATAGAAACAGTTATGCAGCAGAAACGATTTCACTTTGGATTTAAACTTTTCTATCGAATTTAATCGTTTAATGTCATCTGGCAAAGTGTTGTAAAATAATGTACATGTATCGTATGTTAATTTTTTGTGATGAGCTGTAGATACTGTCACCTGATGATTATGATTTCTACGTCGAGTGTTATAGTAATAGACTTTGGCATTTTCTGAAAATATATTCTCGCCCTTAAGCAAGTCATTTTTGACAAAAAACACTGATTCGTAAATAAACAGACAAGACAATGGTAAAATTCCTAGATTAATGAAGAGGGACCTACAAGAATCAAGTGGTACCTTGTTCCTCCACATTTCCTTTCTCTTGGTTTTTCTTATTCATTTTTATTTCGGTTACCAAACCAGAAGATATATTTGTTAGTCTCACAGCTAGTCAGCACGATCCCGGATCCACAACGCTTGTTGGAGATTTTCGATACAATCTAAATATGACCTATGAGAGTAGGAGGATCACTTCATTTTTGCTCTAAGAATGAAAATATATTTCAAGATGAGGTAGAAAGGATCTTACGCAGGTCGTAGGGCAACTATTTTCTTAATAATCAAGCTAAATATAAATGGAGTACATATCAAACGTATGTATTTTGTTAAGTAGAAATAGTTAAATGGGAGTTACGAATCTTCCAATATTTATCAATATCAATATTTTAAATATCTTATCAATATTTGGTGTAAAATCCGTGAATATTTTGCGTTCACTGTACTGAAGAATGTTCTATGTCAATTGAATTCACCGGATGTCGGATTCATGCCGTCGACTTGCAAATGTTTGAGAAAGAGAGTGAAATTGGCCTTACCACCTTGACAATTGGGTAGCTAAGCAAACTTAAGGGGATAGAGTACCATGTATACTGCCCATGTTACATTTGCTACTATTGATGTACCTTTCCTAGAAACCGGTCAACTAGAAAATTATGATATTTCGTACATGTAAAGGTACAGCCTTTGTTATTATTTTGACAATGTTTTGAGTTGATTAAAAATAATTGTTTAATTTTAATTTTAACTTTCGCCACAATTTTTTCAACACTTTTGGACAAACATTATTTTTTATTATCCAAGAATGTTTAAATAAAAATGCCAATTTACTGCTAATACTATACAGAATGTATCCTGTAAAATTTGATAAATTGTGAAAAATGTTTTCTGAGAAATGGTACATTATTTATAAAAAAATACATTTTCAGCAAAGACTATTTGAAAAGACTGGACTTGCCTTTGTTCTCTAGAACATTTCTGTTCCGTATTCTGAATCATCGGAAGACCAGTGATACCGACGTATGATCAGGAAGATGTTTCAACAACTAATTAACAACCCGACATGCGAACAAAATTACGAAAAAATAGCCACAATGGAATGCAGAGTCATAAAAAGGGGCGGAGTTCATGCGTACCAGGGCATTTAAACAGGAATTAACAACTTCTAGACGCCCCCAAAGAAAAATGTTAATATATTTGGGAAGAGCAATGTTTGGACTATTTATTTAGCCAAAAAATCGATAATTTGACCCATTTATGTTACCCTGTCCCCTTAACTCGCACAACGCCCTAAATACCGTGCATTATATACCACGTATTTCAAACGCGTTTTATTCATCCACATGCTTCAGCTGTTGAACTCGCGCTCGGGGCTTTTTGTTAAAGCCTCGATATATACCTGCTATTAATGGAAGGATATAGAAAGGACTTATCAGAGCGTTCCTTCTTCAAGATTTCCACCGGGAGCGGTGGCTCAGTGCATCAGCTGCAGCGCCTCTGACCGGGAGGTCCTAGATTACACTCCCGACGGCGGCAGGATTTTCGTCACTAGCTTTTCAGCTAGGTCGATTTCAGTTGCTGTCTAGAGGAGAATTCTAGCGGTCGGCTGCTCTGATCGGTAGTTTTCCGTGGTTTTTCCGATCAACACCAGGCGAATGCCGGAGCAGTACCCTACCAAACGGGCCACAGACCGCGCGCGAACTGTCCTTCCTCTTTCTGGTCCTATCCTCTCCACACACACTTACACTACACACACTTACACAAACATGCACTACTCATCCACATATTCCGGGGGACCGGTAGGGAACTTAGAGCTTGTCCCGGCTGGAGCGGTGCCCTGCTGGTGGGAGAATCCTGGTTAGGGGGAAACCCCACTAGCCGACGGTAGGTTGGTGCTCTCGCCATCCAGCGATGGAAGATCCATTCCCCCGGTGGATCTCGCCATCCAGCGGGGGAAGATCACCGCCATCTCCCAAGAAAAATGCATGCACTACACTAACGGGACTAATGATCAAAGCAGTTGGCGCGCCCGGACACACGAAAAAATCAATCAATCAATTGAAGATTCCCATTCATTCAATGAACATATAGCATCACGATTTTCTGCTGGTGTCGTAAATCTCCTCACTGTTTCGACTTCTGCATAGTATCCCTCATTCTGTGAAGAGCCGTGATACGTATCGAACTACAGCTGATTGATTAGTGATTCCTGGCGGGTAATCTGCTATAGTCATTAGTCCTGTAAGAGCAGTGCATGTTTTCATCGCCGAAGTTAGCGGCGATTTTCCCCCGTTGAATTACTAGATCCGGCGCTGATCTACCTGTGGGCTTGCGGGGTTTTCCAAAGCAGTTATCTCCCGCCAGCGAGGCACTGCCCAAGCCGGTACAAGCTCATCTTCAGGAATGTGGATAATGTAGTTCATGTAAGTGAAAATGTGTGTGACTAAGGGGTGCCGATAGAATAAGGGAGAGGAAGGACAGATCGCCCGTGATCCCTGGCGCGCGCTGATCAAAGATACCACGGAAAACAACCTATCCAACAGCGGCTAAATTCGACCTAGCTATTGTCAAAAAGCTTGCTACCGGGATCGTCGGCCACATCGGGACTCAAACCCTACAACCTTCACGTCATAGGCACTTCAGTGACATCAATTGAAGCACTGAGCCACCTAAAGTGACCCGTAACTGATCTTTCCACCTTGTAGTTTCTCTGAACTTCCACCTGTGAATCCAGGGAAGAAACAGAACGCCCAAAGAAAAGTGTTGGTCGGATATCCTGATGGGGATGGATCGGGCGGTGTGCCACAAGGTCGCGGGAGCGGGCGCTTCGCCGTAAAGGCTGCACGCGGATCGAGGAGGAAGGGAGTAACGGAAGTAGCGGTACATTGCGCCTTCCGCTGACCCTTCTCCGATGACCCATCTGTCAGCGTTGCCTTATCCCCTTCCCCGCCCCCGCCATCCCCGTTCCCGGTAACTGGCTGAGTTTACGTCGGAGCCAGCATCGCTGCGGTCTCTAGAATGACTCTGACCGGAAGGACCTTGAGTTCGAATCCTGACGGTGTCGACTCTAGCAGCATAGGTCGGATGAGTTTACGTCGGAGCCAGCATCGCTACGGTCTCTAGAATGACTCTGACTGGAAGGACTTTGAGTTCGAATCCTGACGGTGTCGACTCTAGCAACATAGGTCGGATGAGTTTACGTCGGAGTCAGCATCGCTGCGGTCTCTAGAATGACTCTGATCGGAAGGACCTTGAGTTCGAATCCTGACGGTGCCGACTCTAGCAACATAGATCCGATTCGGCCTCTGTTTGGTAGGTAGTTTTCCATGGTGTCTCCGATCAACGCCGGCCAGAGATCACGAGCGATCTGTCCTTCCTCTTCCTTATTTCCTTACCCCTTAGTGGCACACATTTACACTAACATGAACTACACTATCCCACATTCCTGGAGCTAAGAGCTTGTACTAGCTTGGGTGGTGCCCCGCTGGTGGTAGATAACTGCGTGGGAAGACCTCGCTAGCTGACAAATAGGTCAGCGCCGGATCTCACTATTCAACGGGGCAAAATCACCGCGAATTTCCACGATGTAAATATCTGGAGGAAAATTCTAGACTGCATCTGCCCGTACATGCGCGATCTTTCCTTCCTCTTGATGGTTCTATCTTTCCGCTTACACACACTTCCATTTATACGCTCTGCACAATCACATATGTAGAGAAACCAGTTTAGAGCTTTTTCAGCTGTGGAATGCTCTGTTGGGAAATATACCTGGAGGGAGAAATCCTCTGCGATTCCGCGTGTAGTCGGCGCAGGATCTCACCTTTCAACTACGAACGAACATTCCTATGTAGAGATTACTATAAGACAGGATCGGTTTGCTCTTGCGTGACTAATGCTGGCAACATACCTGCAGGTTATTTCCTTACACTCAATTTATCTATGCGTTGACAGTTAGCTCATTTGTAAATAGATTCATCACTGTCTCTTGTAATGCCATTCTCCTACAGGACGTTCATTTGTTTCCCGACTGTAAAAATCGTTCCTTCTTAGTGGAAATAGTTCTATACCCTCGGAATTAAAACGTTAAATTCACTAAGGGAACGAGTGAACATTGCAGTTGGCGTTTGCACAAACATCACTCACTCAATCAATCAATCAATCCATGACATCGTGGTCCGGCTCCGGCTCTGTCGCTCTTTCCATTGTTATCAAACATACACGACTTACCACGGTATTTGCTATCGCTTCTGCCGTCCTTCTCCATTGGTATTCCGTCCTGCCCGCCTCACTACACTGCTATCTCTTTGCATCCCAAGACGTCCAGTTCGGTCGTGTCTGTTGTCTCGAAGGGGCTTCTCACAGCCATGCCTTCCCACCGCACCCCTCTCTCCGGCACCATATCAGTCCTCTGTGAAATGTTTGTACAAACGACGATTCACATGAGTAAAAAATTGTGGTGTAAACCATAGCTACCGCCCTTAAATAGTGCGTACTTAGTGTTTGTCCTGTATTTCGTTACAAAACCGTAAACCGAAGTATATTTTCTAAATGGAACAATATAATACCACATTTGATCGAGGCAAATGGGACTAAAGGAGACAATTTAAGATGCTCTGTTTCATCGCATTTACGAGAATTCAATTTTATAAGTAATTGTTTTTTACTCATTTTTGAAATAATTATAATTGGACTGTGATATTTCGTCTATTATTTCCTCGACGGTAGAATAACAGGGCGAAATAATGTATGTTTTATTTACCATTTCTATATTATAGTGTATTCTATTTAAATAATGGGTGTTTAAGGGTGTGCACGAGTGTGTGTGTCAGACAATGAAATGTAACGCTAATGCAAAGCTTTGCTTCCCGTTCCGTTTTGCATTTAATATTTTTAGCACGAGATTCGTCACTAATGAATGTTATAATTATCTATTCTCTATAAAATGCGTTAGGACCGTCATCAAATTCCCAAAAATTATCACTCACCATCGTCGTAAAAGCGGTAAATATACTGCGTTTAGATAGGTAATCGATCTTTAGGATTCAAACTGGTTGAAGGCGAGAAAACAATTTCACAAATTATGGTAATGAAAAAATCAGATCCAAACACCACCCACATTACAAATTATCCTTCTGCACACTTCCGAAATGACTTGCTTGAGATCCTTAACGCGTGTAGAGACCATTAGTTATGCTTATTTTGCGTAATACACAAATTAAGACATTTGTTTTTTGAAAGTTGTGTTATTATTCTGAAAGTTGCCCCCAAACTGACGCACGGCATATCAGAAACTTTCAAAGTAGGGTTCGATTATGGATCTATTTAGTGTTTCAAGAAAAGTATAAATAGTGCAGAATTTTCTCTCAAATTCAGCTAGTTACCGTTATTATTTTAAATATAGTAATTGTACTGTATATGTACGTGACATACTGTAAATGTACATCACTTACCTCCTAAAGAGTAGGAGATACGACTTGAAACACGCAAAGTACAGGTCTACTTACGTCCATTCTCTTCTATTGCAGGGGCCAAGTTTTTTATTCCCTTCTTTACATGTCAGGCTCAGCGAACAGTACAAAAGAGCCCATTAAGTTGAAAAGCAACGTAACCCTAACAGCCATGTCCCATTGACATCGATGTTCTTGCGGTCGTAACATCTGTTTCCAGGAGCCTCTCTCTCGGCGGTTAACATTAGCGGATGCGCCTCAGGTCTGAGGGCAGAGGTCGAAGAGCGCGGGGCGGAGGGCGGCAGGGCGGGAGAGCAAAGGGCCGCGGGGTCATCGCGGGTTATGGATCGGAGCAATATTCTCTGAGGATTTCAGAGGAGCCCGAGCGCCCAGGACGACGATGAAGGGGGGAGGGGACGGTAGGGGTGAGGGGAATGGAGCGGAGGAGGATGCGGGCGGGGTAGGTTGTGGAGAGGAGGGTAGAGAAGGGAGGGTGGATGGAAGGAAAAGATAGGGGAAGGGGTAGAAAACGGAGGAGAAGAAAGGATGCGGACGGAGAAGGGTGTGGAGAGGAGGGTGAAGAAGGGTGAGTGGATGGTGGTGCGGGCGAGTGGTAAGGGGAAGAGAGGAAAAGGGAGAAGTGGGTGGAGAAGGATATGGAGAGTAGAGGGAGGGGAAGGAGGAGCAGTAGATAAGGGAAGGGAAGGTTGGGAGGGAGGGGCGGGATGGGAAGGCGGGGGAGGCGGGGGAGGCGGGGGGAGGTGGGGTGGGGAGGGAGGGGCAGGAGGGGCGGGAGGGAATTAGGGGGGAAGGAGGGGCGGGAGGGGAAGGAGGAGGACGAGGGCGGGAGGGGAAGGAGGGGCGGGAGGGGAAGGAGGAGGACGAGGGCGGGAGGGGAAGGAGGGGCGGGAGGGGAAGGAGGGGCGGAGGGGGTAAGGAGGGGCGGGACAGAAATGAGAAGAGGGGAAGGATGGGGATGGCGTTGGGATGGGAAGGAGGTGGACGGGAGAGAAACAGCCTGGGCGTCCTTCTGAGCAAACACTCTTCCCCAGCCGCTTCCACAGAGATGGAAGTCTTTCTCCTGGGTTTTTGCTCACACACTCCTGTCGGAGATGCTCACTTGCTTTTTACCTCTTGTCTCCTTTCATGCTTCCACCTCGGGTTAAAATGTGTGGAAATGTATCTATTTGTTTCCTTTTATGTTTTTCCTACGTTCCGTAGTTTATCTGCAATACCTTCGTTACCTAGCGTTGCCACAATTCCATGTTGAACAACGCGTGAAGGAATTTCGTTAATAAAATTTCACTGACTTATTTGTTTACCGTCAAAAAGAGGAAAAAAATATACGTGAAAAGTGATGGAAAACTAAATTCTGTGCAATTTATTTCAGTTTTAAGATCCTTATCCCTCTCGTTAACTACATGTTTTTGAATTATAAATAAAGGCAGTAACGAGCGTGTTTAGTAACATTTGAAAACTATCCATTTTCACTCCCTTTAATGTATAACTTATTTGCGTTGATAAACGAACGATATATTTTAATATATACATTTTCTGGCAAAAAATACCCTCTATTCCTCTCGCAAGTAGCGATAAAAGAGGTAGGAAGAGGTAGACGTAGGTAGTGGATATCGGTATATATATATATATATATATATATATATATATATATATATATATATATATATATATATATAAGTGAAATATACTGATCAAAAAGATAAAGTACACTACAGACCGGCATATCTGTGTTTTAGAGTTGTACAATGCGACTGATGTTTTATTATTATTATTATTATTATTATTATATTATTATTATTATTAGAATGGGTGAATATATTCCTGTTGATCCCGTTTTAATATTGTAGAAATATGGTTCTTTTTAAATTTATTGGACCAAATAGGATCAATCCAGGTTGATACCAGAAATTAAGACGTATAATTCATATAAATTTATTGGTGCTTAACGTTTCGCACATTTGGCATGTGCCTTTTCAAAAGCATTTTACAATATTATTATTATTATTATTATTATTATTATTATTATTATTATTATTATTATTATTATTATGAGCCCTATCGTTACCAGAGAGGGGAGGCTTCGAATATCCCCGATGATTGTTTTTCCTTTGCAGCTTTCGATTGTACTTGTTGTCATGTTTACGTAGCTAAAAATAATTGATATTCCTCATTACGTACTTTTTGATAAAAAAACTAAATATGCAACTAATTACAAGTGTTTGTTATAATTTGAAATATTACTGTGATATCTCGATTTGAATGAAATGAGACCAAGAGGCGTATGTAAACATGGAAAATTGCAAAATACACTCGGAAAAATTATTTTGTTTCTCGATACGTACACATGGCATTATTTTGAAGTGTGCTAAGACATGCAGCGATAAAATAATATCAAATGACGAAACATATTTCATGACTTCACATTTTGTGTGGTTGAGATCGTCAAAAAACGGGTCATTTCATTCGTCATATGTATTAGAGTAAGAAAACAAACTACAATGGTCTTCTAAGCACAATTGCAGTAGACGTAAAATATAATAACGGTAATAACAATGATAATTAACACAATAACATTATACAGGGTAAATGGAAGACTAGTGGGCATAGAACATTAATCATTCATTTTCTCACACAGGCAATATTAATAAATTTGGTCAATGCGTGTTTATCACATCTCTTTTCAAATATATCCCTCCCCTAAATACGACTAAAATTCTATTTTTACATTAATTTATTTCCAAACCTATATTTAGTTTCTGTAGTTACCACTTGAACATTTTAAAATGTTGATAGGGGTCAGACACTCATCTCAAAAATGACTCATCGACGTTCTACATATTAAACGTGCTTGAGATAAGTAAGTACCAAGTATTGCAATATCGATATTAATTACGTTTTAAGCTTATTATTTAAAATAAAGAAACAAATTTTATAATCGGTCTTCTCCACACTACTATAAGGAAAAGATACCACGTTCTGCAATTTATAAGCTGATGAGAAGCTTTCAATTTACATTTTCAAGTTTTGAAGCTTAAAGCGGACACTAGTAAAGCAGAGGTACCTACATGTGTCTTTATTCTTGCATATTTACTCGCAGAAAGAGTCTAGACGTTTGATTAATTGGTTGCAATGCAATGTCCATCTCGGGGGTTACCTTCTGTACACCATATTACATGTCAAGAAATATATTGCCATTAGTGGCCTGCGGACGAAATGAATACAATTTAGTGAAAACCTATTTTTCATAAAGACTAGATTCACTGTGCTGAGCATAGTGTGTAATGCTTTAATTGTCACAATATTCGTTAATTTAGAGTTAAGACATAAGTGAGATATATCTTCTCCGTCCTAACAAACGCTTACCTTAGTTGTGCTTTAAACTACTTATTTGTGTTCTGGTCGTTTCAGTGCCTTAACGAGAAAATATCTCTTGGTCATTGATTTCAATGTTTCTCCACTCCGTAAACAACACGAAGCACTACTGCAAACAAACAGCAGTAATCAGTGGTTTCCCGGTCCGTGGCCGATAATTCCTTGAGCTTTATTGGTTTCTCTTAATTTGTTTTTAATTATGTTAGCTTGAGGCTTGAAGCGTGTGTTGTTGATATGAAGTATATAAGGGAGCAGAACCTTAAAAGTTGTTAGCTGTTTTCAAAAATATATATTAAGATATAAAAAAGGATAAAAAATTAAATATATATTTTATTATGAGGGTGGAAATTAATAACATGGAGATTCATTCATTCATTCATTCATTAGATGCATTACATGTTTTATTCGATAAAAATTGAATACAGAAATTCAGAGAAAGTATGTTTTCGACGAGACAAATAAATTGAAAGTCTTCATTTCTGTAATGCATAAAGTTAACTTTCTTGAAACCTGATTCAACGCATTGTTAATATTAATTTCACAGAGAAATTCACTACGTTAGCAGTGCATCTATTCATGTTGCGGTCTCATTGCATATCCTAATACAAATTGTTGATGAACAATCCATCCCACAAGAGCGTTCGTATGCATCTGCATGTCCAGCCAATTACATGATAAGATAGACATAGATCTGTCAGTGATGATCCATTCATCTCTGATCCATGTAGTATGTTAAGACTGAGAGATTAAAGGTATTGATGAAGTCATCAGTTTAACCTGTCATCATTTCACTTTCATGAATATTGTGGATGATTAGGGATGAATAAACTTTTAAAAGCGATGCACCCTTTTAGTCATAAAACAAGCACCGTTTTCTCTGTCTGTACGAAAAATGAAAGATCATTTAATTTTTTGCAGACACTTGACATATCTAGTAAAGCAGAGACTTGACTTGAGTTGACGTGACATGACCTGAGTTGATGTGACTTGATTCACTTGACGTGACTTGACATCCCTTGACTCGACGTGACCTGAAAAATTTTAATAATAAAATAAAATAAAGTTGTATTTAATTAAAATAATAGAAAGTAAAGTTACAGAAGTAAGTTAATAGAAGTAGTCGTATAAAAATTTCCTTCGAAATAATTCGCCCAATCAAATCAAATGTTTGAATTCGACCCAGATAGCTCACTAAACATTAGTCGCCGATGGGATTCCCGATTAACGATGCTGCAGAGACAACGGTATCGCTTCGGAGCTATTGCAGTCAGTTGAAGCACAAAGCTCCGCGCGTCGCAAGGGACGTTTATCTCTCGTCTGTATCGGATGCACTCCGCCGCCGCCCGATATCCGACAGTGCAACGTCGGACCCGATGGAAATGGTGGTGACGGTGATAACGGTGGTGGTGGCCACGGTTAAACCGGCAGCGGTAGCTCAGTGCATGAACTGATGTCACTGCAGCGCCTCTGACCGGGAGGTCCTAGCTTCGAGTGCTGATGGCGGCAGGATTTTCGACACTAGCTTTTCAGCTAGGTCGAATGCAGTCGCTGTCTGGAGGAGAATTCTAGCGGTAGGCTGCTCTGATTGGTAGTTTTCCGTGGCCCCCAGGCGAATGCTGGAACAGTACCCTACCAAACGAGCCACGGGCCGCGTGTGATCTGTCCTTCCTCTTCCTTGTCCTATCCTCTCCCCTTACACACTTAACACTACCAACGTGCACTACACTTCCACATATTTCGAGAGACCGGTCGGGAGCTTAGAGTTTGTCCCGGCTGGGGCGGTGCCCCGCTGGTGGGAGAGTCCTGGTTAGGAGGAAACCCCGCTAGCCGACGGTAGGTCGGCGCCGGATGTCGCCATCCAGCGGGGGAAGATAACCACCATCTCATGAGGAAAAAATCTGCACTACACTTACAAAACTAATGATCTAAGCAGTTGACGCGCCAGGAATCACCAACCTAACAACCAAGCGACGGAGAAAATGTCACAGTCACCAGATAGCGTAATACCAGACTAAGAAGTAGATAACAAACTAACAAGGGATATACACACCGAATTAGTTCCAAGTTTTGCCTTGCTATTGTCCTATGGTTCTAGTACCAACGCTGGTGACAGGGTTTTCGACTCTAGCTAGCTAGATAACATAGCTACTGCTGGAGGATCCAGGAAATTATTACTTATGTTGGCGGTTTTTGAATGGTTTGTTTTGCTTAGAAAGAAGAAACCATGTCCTAGGAGTATTTAGGAGACTTAATTGTATTTATTAAACACTTTTATCTCTAAAATTAGCTCTAAGCAATAAGACAGTAACTCTTTGCCGAAAAAAAAATAGAGAAAAAACTTCACTGTGATCTGTCGTTGAAGACACCTCCCCCATTGATATTGAGAAATTACGCACCGTCCCTATTTAGAAACACGCCTTTGGCAGTGGACGGTAGCGTGATTCGGACTCTGGCCAACAGGGAGCGCAGACAGGCTAGAGCTAACGAGTAACGCAGAGGATTGTGGACACGGCAGTGAGCGGCGGGAATTTTGACTGATGACACCGGACGCGTCAACTGCTAAGGTTATATGTACTCCAAGTGTAATGCATGTTTTACCGCCAGAAGAGTCTGTGATCATCCTCCACTGGGCGAGATTCGGTGCCAACCTACCCACAGGCTTACGGGATTTTCCCCAATCAGGTATCTCCCTCCAATGCGGCACCACCCCACCCTAGACAAACACTAAACTCACGACTGGTCCCCGACATGACCGGTAGTGTAGAGCATGTATAACATGACCAAGAAAAGTGTAGCACTGATGATGAGGGCAACACTGCGTTTTATTTGCTTTCGAGGGAAAGCTATCGGTATACTTAGTGCAACTGAAAAATGAAACACTGATTTGGACCAAGGCGCGAAGACGTATATATGGCTGTATATAATGCCATCTTGTATTCAACAATACTCGTCGTAGTCCATTTAGAAACACGGAGAAACGCCAACGCGTGCAATAATTGTGTTAATATATATTGCTGACGATATAAGGAATAAAAGTATTTTGAGTTCCTAAAAATAACCACATATTCCAGTTATGTTACACAAAAATTTCTATAACATGAGCACATAAAATTCATCGATTTTATGAAAAAAATTCAGTAATTTCTTCTTAAACTTCCACGTTTACATAAAATACAACGTAATGTATGTGTTTCAAATCGTTAATCAGATATCAAATTATTAAGTGTTATCTGTAGGATTAACGTAACGATTCTGACCCTTTTGTAATGCCATCTTGTATTCAGTAATACTCGTTCATTTAAAACACGGAAAAACGCCCACGCGTTCAATAATTATATTAATAAATATTGATGACGATACGAAGAATGAGCGTATTTTGAGTCCCTAAAACTGACCACATATTCTAGTTATACTACACAACAAATTCAACAACACGAGTTTGTAACATTATTCAATTTAATGAAAAAAATCCATTTATTTCTTCTTCAACTTCCAAATTCACATAAATTACAATGTAATGCATGTGTTTCAAATCTTTATTCAGATATCAAATTATTAAGTACTATCTGTGGGATTAACGTAACGTTTCTATGAAAAATTATCTGAAGAAAAAACTATTTGGGCTGATTAATTAACATCACGTACTATATTATGCTCAAATGTTTTATTACTTTGGGGTACATGAATGCACCATTCTATACCGCACCGGCGTCTCGCGCAACACGACTATCGCTGTTGTTAGTTCTTAAATGTTCCGTTCTCTCTTCAATCCTTCACTTCGCTTGGCCGGGTAATAAGTGGAAGCGGGTTAAAGTAAGGGGTGATGATATAACAAAAACGAGGAGATTGCGCGCGAACCGTGGCCCGTTTGTTAGGGAACTGCTCCCACATTCGCCTGGTGTTAAATCGGGAGTGCTCACAATAGATCTGTGAGATCCATGCCACGGCTATTTTATGTTCCTAAATTATTGCGATGCATTAGTCGTTTGGTATTTCATGCATTCCTTCATTGTACTTTTCTGAGATCACCTGGCGATTTACTTTAACCGTTTTCTAAAGCACTTCCCGAGAGCATGTTCAAACTTGATCGCTGCGCTGCGCGATAGCTGTCGTATACGTGGGGTGCAATGACGTTAGTGTATTGTGAACTCTTGGCCTGAGCGGTACGTATCACGGCATTAGTTTCAACCGTGTCTATGACAAGTTTCTATTCAGTAAATGTAATAATTTACCATATCTACAATCGACTGTAACAATTTCATACCAAAGAGAAAGACGTGCAGAACATGTCTGTAAGGAAATAAAAAAATAGGAACCTTGCAAAACAGAAAAAAGATAGAGACTTTCTAAATATTTTAAAGTAAAATATATATTTCTTTAACACATGACAAAATAATTTGAGGAAATTTTACTTAATAGGATTATATTTAATGATTTTTTCGTGTACTTTGTCAATTTTTACCTTTCTCATCATAACTATTCAAACAAAAATTCTACAGAATAAGATTCATTAACTATTTCATTCAGGGACATGTGCAAACTGAATAATATATGTATTTGAGTAAATGGACCTTCAGATCAAACGCATTTACAAAATGTTGCAGGTATATCTGAGAAATACATTGGGGGCACTGGCGTAAGTAGCCATTGCGGGCACTCCCGGGTTAATCGAAAAAACCACGTACAACTACTAATGAGAGCAGCCGGTCTCTAGAATTCTCCTCCAGAATGAATTCGACCTAGATACGTAACTAGTGTCGAAAATCCTGCAACCGCATCGTCAGGACTAATGTTAGTCTGAACATCCCTAGATATACTTGTTTCGTTATGGCCTGATGGCCAGGCCTAAATGGCCTGAGCCTCGCCACCAATGAAGACATTTATTTATTTATTTATTTATTTATTTATTTATTTATTTATTTATTTATTTATTTATTTATTTATTTATTTATTTATTTATTTATTTATTTATTTATTTATTTATTTATTTGTTTTATTTATT